>CM072914.1:4865737-5099892 GCA_037013685.1 Acridotheres tristis | reverse complement strand
ACGGGAGTAGAAATGGGATAGGAATAAGGATAGGAGTAGGAATAAAAATAAGAACAGGAATGCACAGGAAGAGGAATTAGAATGTATAGGGAAAAGAACAGGAATAGGATTAGAAGTAGGAATAGGAATAAACAGAAATAAGAACAGGAAAAGGACAAACAGAAATAGAAATGATGGAAAGAGAAATAGAAAAAAATGGGAATAATAGAAACGGAAATGAACGAGGAGAGGTGATGGATGGAGGGAGCAGCAATCGCGTGCAGAGCGATGGATGGGGAGGGAGGAGCAATGGAGCGCAGATCTGTCACTTGTTCCATGGGGGACACGCGAGATGTCACCGAGCGCCACCGATCCCGGCCCTGATCCATCGCTCTGCGCTCGATCCCTCCTGCCCCGATCCATCCCCGGGCACTCGATTGGCCAGCCTGGATCCATCACACTGTGCTCGATGGCTGCGGCACCCCTTACACAGCCCTTACACAGCCCTTACACAGCCCTTACACACCCCTCACACAGCCCTTACACAGCCCTTACACAGCCCTTACACAGCCCTTACACAGCCCTCACACAGCCCTTACACAGCCCTTACACAGCCCTTACACACCCCTTACACACCCCTTACACACCCCTTACACAGCCCTTACACAGCCCTTACACAGCCCTTACACACCCCTTACACAGCCCTTACACAGCCCTTACACACCCCTTACACAGCCCTCACACAGCCCTTACACACCCCTTACACAGCCCTTACACAGCCCTTACACAGCCCTTACACAGCCCTTACACAGCCCTTACACAGCCCTTACACAGCCCTCACACAGCCCTTACACAGCCCTCACACAGCCCTTACACAGCCCTTACACAGCCCTCACACCCCTTACACAGCCCTCACCCCCCTTACACACCCCTCACACAGCCCTTACACACCCCTTACACAGCCCTTACACAGCCCTCACACCCCCTTACACAGCCCTTACACAGCCCTCACACAGCCCTTACACACCCCTTACACAGCCCTTACACAGCCCTTACACAGCCCTTACACAGCCCTTACACAGCCCTTACACAGCCCTCACACAGCCCTTACACAGCCCTTACACAGCCCTTACACAGCCCTCACACAGCCCTTACACAGCCCTTACACAGCCCTTACACAGCCCTTACACAGCCCTTACACAGCCCTCACACAGCCCTTACACAGCCCTTACACAGCCCTTACACAGCCCTTACACACCCCTCACACACCCCTTACACAGCCCTTACACAGCCCTCACACAGCCCTCACACAGCCCTTACACAGCCCTTACACAGCCCTTACACAGCCCTTACACAGCCCTCACACAGCCCTTACACAGCCCTTACACACCCCTTACACACCCCTCACACAGCCCTTACACAGCCCTTACACAGCCCTTACACACCCCTTACACACCCCTTACACACCCCTTACACAGCCCTCACACAGCCCTTACACAGCCCTCACACAGCCCTCACACAGCCCTTACACAGCCCTTACACAGCCCTTACACAGCCCTTACACAGCCCTTACACACCCCTCACACAGCCCTTACACACCCCTTACACAGCCCTCACACAGCCCTTACACAGCCCTCACACAGCCCTTACACAGCCCTTACACAGCCCTCACACAGCCCTTACACAGCCCTTACACAGCCCTTACACAGCCCTTACACAGCCCTTACACAGCCCTTACACAGCCCTTACACAGCCCTTACACACCCCTTACACAGCCCTCACACAGCCCTTACACAGCCCTTACACAGCCCTTACACACCCCTTACACAGCCCTCACACACCCCTTACACAGCCCTTACACAGCCCTTACACACCCCTCACACACCCCTCACACACCCCTTATACGCCCCTTACACAGCCCTTACACACCCCTTACACACCCCTCACACAGCCCTTACACACCCCTTACACACCCCTTACACACCCCTCACACAGCCCTTACACAGCCCTTACACAGCCCTTACACAGCCCTTACACAGCCCTTACACACCCCTTACACAGCCCTTACACAGCCCTCACACAGCCCTCACACAGCCCTTACACAGCCCTTACACAGCCCTTACACAGCCCTTACACAGCCCTTACACACCCCTTACACAGCCCTTACACAGCCCTTACACAGCCCTTACACAGCCCTTACACAGCCCTTACACAGCCCTTACACAGCCCTTACACAGCCCTTACACACCCCTTACACACCCCTCACACAGCCCTTACACAGCCCTTACACAGCCCTTACACACCCCTTACACAGCCCTTACACAGCCCTTACACAGCCCTTACACACCCCTTACACAGCCCTTACACAGCCCTCACACAGCCCTCACACAGCCCTTACACAGCCCTTACACACCCCTTACACAGCCCTCACACAGCCCTTACACAGCCCTTACACAGCCCTTACACAGCCCTTACACAGCCCTTACACAGCCCTTACACACCCCTTACACAGCCCTCACACAGCCCTTACACAGCCCTTACACAGCCCTTACACACCCCTTACACAGCCCTTACACACCCCTCACACAGCCCTTACACACCCCTCACACACCCCTCACACACCCCTTATACGCCCCTTACACAGCCCTTACACAGCCCTTACACAGCCCTTACACAGCCCTTACACAGCCCTCACACAGCCCTCACACAGCCCTTACACAGCCCTTACACAGCCCTTACACAGCCCTTACACAGCCCTTACACACCCCTTACACAGCCCTTACACAGCCCTTACACAGCCCTTACACAGCCCTTACACAGCCCTTACACAGCCCTTACACACCCCTTACACAGCCCTTACACAGCCCTCACACACCCCTTACACAGCCCTTACACAGCCCTTACACAGCCCTTACACAGCCCTTACACAGCCCTTACACACCCCTTACACACCCCTCACACACTCATTGCACTCTCCATCTTGGCTCTTGATTGCTCATCCAATGAGTGCAAGGAGTGTGATCGATTGCTCAGCTCTTGACTGCTCATGCCTGCCGATCGATTAGCTCGGCGATCGATTGCTCATGCCTGCCGATCGATTAGCTCGGCGATCGATTGCTCATGCCTGCCGATCGATTATATCGGCGATCGATTGATCGCGACTGCCGATCGATTGCTCGGCGATCGATTGCTAATGCCTGCCGATCGATTAGCTCGGCGATCGATTGCTCATGCCTGCCGATCGATTAGCTCGGCGATCGATTGCTCATGCCTGCCAATCGATTAGATCGGCGATCGATTGCTCATGCCTGCCGATCGATTAGCTCGGCCATCGATTGCTCATGCCTGCCGATCGATTAGCTCGGCGATCGATTGCTCATGCCTGCCGATCGATTAGCTCGGCGATCGATTGCTCATGCCTGCCGATCGATTAGCTCGGCGATCGATTGCTCATGCCTGCCGATCGATTAGCTCGGCGATCGATTGCTCATGCCTGCCGATCGATTAGATCGGCGATCGATTGCTCATGCCTGCCGATCGATTAGCTCGGCGATCGATTGCTCATGCCTGCCGATCGATTAGCTCGGCGATCGATTGCTCATGCCTGCCGATCGATTAGCTCGGCGATCGATTGCTCATGCCTGCCGATCGATTAGATCGGCGATCGATTGCTCATGCCTGCCGATCGATTAGATCGGCGATCGATTGCTAATGCCTGCCGATCGATTAGCTCGGCGATCGATTGATCGTGCCTGCCGATCGATTAGATCGGCGATCGATTGCTCATGCCTGCCGATCGATTAGATCGGCGATCGATTGATCGTGCCTGCCGATCGATCGGCTCGGCAGTCCATTGCTAATGCCTGCCGATCGATCGGCTCGGCAGTCCATTGCTGATGCCCGCCGATCGGTCGATCGATTGATCCGGGACCGGTCGCTCCTCTCCGGCAGCTCTCCCCGCCTCGTGTGATTGGCAGGTCAGGCAGCCAATGAGAGAGTCTGGAGGGATCACCACGTGCCTGGAGGGGGCGGGGCCTCGGCGGCGGCCGGAAGCGGCGGCGGAAGTCGCCATCGATTTTTGGGGGGAGTGTTCGGGGGTGTTTGTTGGGGGGCAGGGAAGGGGGGGCGTTTGGGACTGGGATGGATCCGGGCTGGGGCCGGGGGGCTCTGGGGGTTTGTTCATGGCCCCCCCCCTTCTCCCAGCAGCGCCCCCAGGCCGGGCTGAGCCCCCCCAGAGGATCCTCGCGTCCCCCCAGCCCTGCCAGGCTCCCCCCGCGCCGGGGGCACCTCGGGGCGGTGACAAGCCCTGATTTTGGGGGGGACACCCCCCGGGGGTCTGTGCCCCTCTCCCCCCCCCCACTCGGGGCCGTGACCCCAAGGTCCCCCAGCAGCGTGACCCAGCCGGGGGTCCCTGGCCAGCCCTGGCCACCCCCCGGCCACCCGCAGGGCTGTCCCCAGCCACCCCCAGCAGCCGGGGGGTTGGGGGGCTTTGCAAGGGGGGCTTTTGTTTGGGGGGGGGGTCTCTGCTTCTGCGGGGGGGGCTGTTCCCTCCTGTCCCCTCCTGTCCCTGTCCCTGTGTGTCCCCTCCTGTCCCTGTCCCTCTGTGTCCCCTCCTGTCCCTGTCCCTGTGTGTCCCCTCCTGTCCCTGTCCCTGTGTGTCCCCTCCTGTCCCTGTCCCTGTGTGTCCCCTCCTGTCCCTGTGTGTCCCCTCCTGTCCCTGTCCCTGTGTGTCCCCTCCTGTCCCCGTGTGTCCCCTCCTGTCCCTGTCCCTCTGTGTCCCCTCCTGTCCCTGTGTGTCCCCTCCTGTCCCTGTCCCTGTGTGTCCCCTCCTGTCCCTGTGTGTCCCCTCCTGTCCCTCTGTGTCCCCTCCTGTCCCTGTCCCCGTGTGTCCCCTCCTGTCCCTGTCCCTGTGTGTCCCCTCCTGTCCCTGTGTGTCCCCTCCTGTCCCTGTCCCTGTGTGTCCCCTCCTGTCCCTGTCCCTGTGTGTCCCCTCCTCCTGTCCCTGTGTGTCCCCTGCTCTCCCCCCGGCCCGTTCCTCCTCGTGGGGTAACGTCTCCGCCTGGCGGCCACGGCGGGAACTGCGCCGCGCCCCGGGGAGCGCGGGTTCGAGTCCCGGTACAGCCGGCACCGCCGGGGCCACGGGAAAAGAGGGAGAAAAATGGGGATTGGTGTTAAAATGAGAGACAAAAGTCTCGATATTCAGCAAAATTTAGATTGCTTTATTTGATATAGACAGAGCAAGCAGCGCGCTGGGGAATGTGAGGGGTCACCGCCCACTCCACGCTCCACCCAACCCTGGTCTGCAGCCTCTTCTTATACTGTGGTTTCCCGTTGAAATCAATATTTTTTTTGATTTTTGTTGTCATAAGCAGTGGTGGTTGAATAAACATCCTTGCACAAAGCCTTTGGGTGATAATCAGCAGCATTGATCAGACAAAGGCAGGAAGGGCTTTTTGGGAATTCTGATTTTGCAAGCTGGGAGCCCAGACAACTCATTTGAAAAACATAACATATTATAATGTAACATAATACAATATAACATAACAAGGTGATTTTAAATAGAATTATTTAATCGTATCATTTCCTTTATCTAGTGTCCATGCTTCACTTCAGAGCTTAGTATTCCGGTTTATACAAACCCCAATGCTTTTGTGATTAACACGAATCTTTTATCAATTATCACACTTCCCTGGCCCCAAAAAATCTTCTTTGGTCCCAAAAATCCTTCCCCGGTCCCAAAAATCATTCCTTTGTCCCACAGAACCTTCCCTGATCTCACAAATCCTTCCCAGGTGCCACAGCCCTTCTCTCACCCCACACATTATTCCCTGACCCCACACATTCTCCTCTCACCCCACACATTATTCCCAGACCCCACACATTATTCCCTGACCCCACACATTCTCCTCTCACCCCACACATTATTCCCAGACCCCACACATTATTCCCTGACCCCACAAATCCTCCCCGATCCCGCAGACCTTCCCCTTTTCCCGCCGCATTTTCCATCACCTCAAACCCTCCCTCAGGACCGCACGGAGCCCGCCCTTTCCCGCCCACTGCTGATTGACAGCTGCTTCAGCCAATCAGCGAGCGCCCAGCCTCCTCAACCCGCCAATCACCACCCGTCTCCCCGCCCCTCTCTCCCGCCTTCTTCCCGCCGGCCCCGGATGCGGGAAGGCGGGGCTTTCTCGGGGCTCGACCAATGGGAAAGGCGGACGCGGGCGCGCGGGCGCGGCGGCAGCCAATGGGAGCGGAGGACGCCGGCGGGGACACGGCCAAGGTGACGCTCCCCGCAGAGCCGCCGCCGCCGCCGGCCCGAGCGGACCCCGCGCAGGTGGGAGCCGGCCCGGGCCGGGCCCGTCCCCGCCGCAGTCCCCGGGGTCCCGGCAGAGCCGCGGGCCCGGCCGGTGTTCGCTGGGGTCGTGCCCTTCGCTGCCAGGAGGGCGTTGGGGCCTGCGGTGCCCTCAGGGAGGGGGTCGTGAGGGCGCCGGTGTGGGAGGGAGGGCGGGAGGAGCTGCCCGGGGATGGCACCGAGCGGGGATTAACGGGCAAGGCTGAGGGGACAGCGGGGGACACGGAGGGGAGGGCGGAGCAGAGCCTTGGGGACACGGGGAGGATAAATCCTTGGGAACAGCCGGTGACAAGGTGAGGCTGAAGCCTTGGGGACAGCCGGGGACACAGTGAGGTTAAATGTTGGGGACAAAGCATTAGGGACACTTGGGAACGCGGTGAGGTTAAAACCTCGGGGACAAAGCCTTGGGGACAGCTAGGGACACGGTGAGGTTAAATTTTGGGGACACGGTGAGGTTAAAACCTTGGGGACAAAGCCTTGGGGACAGCTAGGGACACGGTGAGGTTAAATTTTGGGGACAAAGCCTTGGGGACAGCTAGGGACACGGTGAGGTTAAATTTTGGGAATATGGTGAGGTTAAAACCTTGGGGACACAGCGGGGTCAATGGGACACAGCCTTGGGCACACAGAGCCGTGGTGGGGACACAACCTTGGGGACAGCTCGGATGTGTGTGTGACCCGGAGGGGGTGGCCTGGGGACAGTGACACCGGGAATCCCGCTGGCTTTGGGTTTATTTTCCTCTTGGTTTGTTGTAGATCCAGCAAAATGCAGGCTCCCCTGGCGCTCCTCGGCTCCCCGGCGCTGGTAGGTGCCGTTCCCTGGCGGGGCTGGGCTCATTCCCGCTGGGAATTCGGGATTTCTTCCTTGGGCTTCGGTGCCAAAGCCCCTCCTGCACACCCCAGGCTCAGCTGGGACATTGTTTTAGGCCGGGTTTAAGGAGGAAGGGAGCAAGGTGACCTCTGGTGACACCATGTGAGTGGCTGGCACTGAGCTGCAGGGCCCAGGGCTGCTCCCTGCAGGAACTGCTGCATTTCCACTCAGGAATCCCGTTCTTTCCAGGAAGAAACGTGGGAATGATGGAATTTCTGGGGCTGTGTGGAATTGCTGGTGGGCTTGATCCAAGTGGCTGAAATAGAAACACTCTCCATTAATACCAATAATAACCCCTTTATTTTCCACTCTTGTGGCAGTGCTGGGATGTTTATGGGCGATTTCAATGCTGGGTTTTCCTGAGGGTTCCCACATCACTGCAGGTGTGGGAACGCTGCTCTCTGCTCCCAGGGAGTGGCTGCAGGGGTTTGGGATGGATTTTAGGGAGAGGTTCTCCCTGCAGAGGGTGCTGGGGCTCCGGGGGGGTTTGGGATGGGTTTCAGGGGGATGTTCCTGAGCTGTCCCTGTCCCTGTCCCTGCAGTTCCGCTGCTGCTCCCGGGCCCTGGCCAGGCCCGTGTCCGTGGCTGTGTTCAGCAGGCCTGAGGCTCAGACTGCACAGGTGAGCCTGGGGATGGGCTTTGGGCTCATCCTGCTCCTGATCCCTCATCCTCATCCTTCATGTCCCATCCCCGTCCTCATCCTGGTCCTCCATACTCAACCTGATCCTGCATCCTGATCCTTTATCTTCCATCCTGATCCTTCATCCTGATCCTGGTCCTCCATACTCAACCTGAGTCTCCATCCTGATCCTTTATCCTCCATCCTGATACTTCACCCTGATCCTTTATCTTCCATCCTCATTCCTGATCCTGGTCCTTCATCCTGATCCTGGTCCTCCATACTCAACCTGATCCTGCATCCTGATCCTTTATCCTCCATCCTGATCCTTTATCCTCCATCCTGATCCTCCATCCTGATCCTTTATCTTCCATCCTGATCCTTTATCTTCCATCCTGATCCTCCATCCTGATCCTTCACCCTGATCCTTTATCTTCCACCCTGATCCTTTATCTTCCATCCTCATTCCAATCCTGATCCTTCATCCTCATCTTCATCCTTCATTTTCCCTCCTCATCCTGTTGATCAGGACTAACTCTCCCCTTGCCACAGTGGGTGCCAACCCTGCCCTGTCCCTTGAGCTGTCCCTGCCCTGTCCCCTGAAGGTGTCCCCGGCTGTCCCTGCGCTGTCCCCGGCTGTCCCTGCGCTGTCCCTGCGCTGTCCCCGGCTGTCCCTGCGCTGTCCCCGGCTGTCCCTGCGCTGTCCCCGGCTGTCCCTGCGCTGTCCCCGGCTGTCCCTGCGCTGTCCCCGGCTGTCCCTGAGGTGTCCCCGGCTGTCCCCGCAGGTGTCCCCGCTCAGGCCGTTCCACAGCTCGGCTCTGTCCCGGGACATCGACACGGCCGCCAAGTTCATCGGGGCCGGCGCCGCCACCGTGGGCGTGGCGGGCTCGGGGGCGGGGATCGGCACCGTGTTCGGGAGCCTCATCATCGGCTACGCCAGGTCAGGGGGGCTGGGGGCTGATCCTGGGGGGCTCAGGGCCGGGTCAGGGGGGCTGGGGGCTGCTCCTGGGGGGCTCAGGGCCGGGTCAGGGGTCCCTGGGGGCTCAGGGCCAGGGCTGGGGGGCTGGGGGCTGATCCTGGGGGGCTCAGGGGCTGATCCTGGGGGGGCTCAGGGCCAGGTCAGGGGTCCCTGGGGGCTCAGGGCCAGGTCAGGGGGGCTGGGGGCTGATCCTGGGGGGCTCAGGGCCAGGTCAGGGGGGCTGGGGGCTCCTGGGGGCTCAGGGGCTGATCCTCGGGGGGCTCAGGGCCAGGTCAGGGGGGCTGGGGGCTGATCCTGGGGGGCTCAGGGGCTGCTCCTGGGGGGCTCAGGGCCAGGTCAGGGGGGCTGGGGGCTCTGGGGGGCTCAGGGGCTGCTCCTGGGGGGCTCAGGGCCAGGTCAGGGGGGCTGGGGGCTCAGGGGCTGCTCCTGGGGGGCTCAGGGCCAGGACAGGGGTCCCTGGGGCCTCCAGGTGCCAGCTGAATCCAGGTTTAAAATCCCTAAAAACCAGGGAAAAACTCTGGATATCCCATGGATCCCATTAGTCCCATGGATCCCATTAATCCCATGGATCCCATTAATCCCATGGATCCCATTAGTCCCATGGATCCCATTATCCCATGGATCCCATTAGTCCCATGGATCCCATTAGTCCCATGGATCCCATTAATCCCATGGATCCCATCCCATTATTCCATTTATCCCATCCCAGCTGCTCCCTGCACAGCCAGTGGTTTGGAGCATTCCCTGGTTTTATTCCCTGGTTTTATTCCCTAGTTTGGGGCATTATTCCCTGCTTTTATTCCTGGATTTGGGGCATTCCCTGGTTTCATTCCCTGGTTTCATTCCCTAACTCTGGGCTGGTTTGGGCCATTATTCCCTGGTTTTATTCCCTGACTTTGGGCTGGTTTGGTGCACAATTCCCTGTTTTCATTCCCTATTTTGGGTCATTATTCCCAGTTTCCCTCCCCAGTTTTGGCTCACCATTCCCAGTTTCCCTCCCCAGTTCTGGCTCACCATTCCCAGTTTCCATCCCCAGTTTTGGCTCACCATTCCCAGTTTCCATCCCCAGTTTTGGCTCACCATTCCCAGTTTCCCTCCCCAGTTTTGGCTCACCATTCCCAGTTTCCATCCCCAGTTTTGGCTCACCATTCCCAGTTTCCCTCCCCAGTTTTGGCTCACCATTCCCAGTTTCCATCCCCAGTTCTGGCTCACCATTCCCAGTTTCCATCCCCAGTTTTGGCTCACCATTCCCAGTTTCCATCCCCAGTTTTGGCTCACCATTCCCAGTTTCCATCCCCAGTTTTGGCTCACCATTCCCAGTTTCCATCCCCAGTTTTGGCTCACCATTCCCAGTTTCCATCCCCAGTTTTGGCTCACCATTCCCAGTTTCCCTCCCCAGTTTTGGCTCACCATTCCCAGTTTCCATCCCCAGTTTTGGATCACCATTCCCAGTTTCCATCCCCAGTTTTGGCTCACCATTCCCAGTTTCCATCCCCAGTTTTGGATCACCATTCCCAGTTTCCATCCCCAGTTTTGGCTCACCATTCCCAGTTTCCATCCCCAGTTTTGGCTCACCATTCCCAGTTTCCATTCCCAGTTTTGGCTCACCATTCCCAGTTTCCATCCCCAGTTTTGGCTCACCATTCCCAGTTTCCCTCCCCAGTTTTGGCTCACCATTCCCAGTTTCCATCCCCAGTTTTGGCTCACCATTCCCTGTTGTTTTCACTCCTTTTCCCACTGCAGGAACCCCTCCCTGAAGCAGCAGCTCTTCTCCTACGCCATCCTGGGCTTTGCCCTGTCCGAGGCCATGGGGCTCTTCTGTTTGATGGTGGCATTCCTGATCCTCTTTGCCATGTGACAGCTCCAGGGGCTGCCCGGCTCTCCTCCTCCAGCCTGACCACTAAAACAAGGATTTCTCTACTCAAATCCCTCCTTTCTGCCTTTTTTTTCCTTTTATTTTTCACCTCTCGGGGGAGATTCTTTTGGGCTGGGTGGAAAATCCCAGGGGTGGGGGTGAGGGATGGGGTGGAAAACCAAAATGGAATCAAATCTGCCAAAAATCCCCCCAAAACTGGGCCCTGGGAAAGCAGAGGTTGGGGTTGGATACTGGGGAGAATTCCTTCTTTTTGGATGGAATTCCCTGAGGAAAAAGAAATCGCTGCTTTGGTTTTTTTTTTTTTTTTTTTTTTTGCCTTTATTTTTCACCTTCTGGGGGAGGTTTTTTTGGGCTGGGTGGAAAATCCCAGCTCTGGGATGAAGAATGGGAATGGGGTTGAAAACCAAAGGTGGAATCAACTCAAATCTGCCCCAAATCCCCCCAAAACTGGGCCCTGGGAAAGCAGGGGTTGGATACTGGGGAGAATTCCTGGGAATCCTTGGCTGCCCCATCCCTGGGGTGACCCTGGATGGGATTTAAGGCCCCTCCCCACCCAAACCATTCCAGGATCCCAGGACAGGGGATTGGCAGAAGGGAATTCCCAGGAACTGCCCCCGTTCTGGGAATTCTCACCATGAGGAAAAGGAGCCTGGAGGGAGCTTGGCTCGTTATCCACTTGGCAGTAATTAAATTAATTAATGCAGCCACTCCTTGTGCCCAGAGCCTCTGGGAATGGGTGTCCCCCAAATGTCTGGGGACATTCCTGGGAATGGGACACAGGGATGGGTCTGGGGACAATCCTGGGAATGGGACACAGGGATGGGTCTGGGGACATTCCTGGGAATGGGACACAGGGATGGGTCTGGGGACATTCCTGGGAATGGGACACAGGGATGGGTCTGGGGACATTCCTGAAAATGGGACACAGGGATGGGTCTGGGGACATTCCTGGGAATGGGAATGGGACACAGGGATGGGTCTGGGGACATTCCTGAAAATGGGACACAGCGATGGGTCTGGGGACATTCCTGGGAATGGGAATGGGACACAGGGATGGGTCTGGGGACATTCCTGGGAATGGGAATGGGACACCTGGGAATGGGACACAGGAATGGGACACAGGGATGGGTCTGGGGACATTCCTGGGAATGGGAATGGGACACAGGGATGGGTCTGGGGACATTCCTGGGAATGGGACACAGGGATGGGTTTGGGGACATTCCTGGGAATGGGACACAGGGATGGGTCTGGGGACATTCCTGGGAATGGGACACAGGGATGGGTTTGGGAACAATCCTGGGAATGGGACACAAGGAATGGGACACAGGGATGGGTCTGGGGACATTCCTGGGAATGGGACACAGGGATGGGTCTGGGGACATTCCTGGGAATGGGACACAGGGATGGGTCTGGGGACATTCCTGGGAATGGGAATGGGACACAGGGATGGGTTTGGGAACAATCCTGGGAATGGGACACAGGGATGGGTTTGGGGACATTCCTGAAAATGGGAATGGGACACAGGGATGGGTCTGGGGACATTCCTGGAAATGGGACACAGGGATGGGTTTGGGGACATTCCTGGGAACAGGGCACAGGGAATGGATGGAATTCCTGGGAGGGGAAGGGTCTGAGGAGAACTCGGCTCAAAAAGCTCCAAGATTTGGACAAACGTGGCTGTGGAAAGAGAAGGAATTCGGGATTCTTGCTGAGCTGGAGAGAGAAAATTCCCTGGATTCTGGGCAGGAATGGGTGGACCTAAAGGCGGGCCACGCCTTTGGGAATGTTCCCAGGAGAGCAACAGTTACCTGGGAGCTGAGTTACATTTATCCTGCCGGGGAAACCGGGTCGCAATTCCTTGTATCCTTGGAGCTGGAATTGCTGAGCTCACCTGGGACACTCCAGGAATGTTCCTTCCCCCTCTCCCACCTCTCTGATCCGGCTCTTTTCCATCCTGAGGGTGCTGGGAGCCCCTGGGTGCTGCCTGATCCCTCTGCTGGGATCCAAACCGGGATCCAAACTGGGACTTCCCAACAAACAGCATGAGAGGAAACAGCCTCCAGCTGTGCCAGAAAAGGGTTAAATTGGAATTTTAGGGGAAAAAAAATTCCCCACTGGAAGGGGGCCCAGGTGGAGCCAGGCCCTGGAAAGGGTTTAAAAACAGAGGAGATGACACTTGGGGACACGAGGGAGCAGTGTGGGGTTTGAGGATCTCGGAACCAGCGAATATCCCGGGTGGGAAAGGATCCATCGGGATCATCCCGAACGTTTTTGGGACACCCCAAAATCCCACCCTGTGCATCCCTCAGAGTGTCCAAACACCCCTGGAGCTCTGTCAGCCTGGAGGCCGTGCCCATTCCCTGCCGAGTACCAATCCCAGAGCTCTTTCCCACTTTTTTTTCCTTCCATAATCCCGCTCTCCTTCCACCTCCCTCTTTCCCAAACCCCCCATTCCCCCTCCCGCCCAGCAGGGGGCGCTGTCTGGGACTCGCCCTCCCCTTCCCCCCCCGAGGCTCCCAGGCGGAAGAGCCGCTCCTCCCTGCGCTCTATGGTACCGGGGCGGGCAGCGTGGGCGGCGCGGGGCCGCTCTGGCCGCGCGCCTCGTTGGTGCGGAGTCCCGGAAGCGGCGCGGGCCGAGGCCGCAATGGCGGAGAGCCCGGCGGCCGAGGACGCGGCCCCGGCCCCGGCCGCGGTGCTGACGACGGGCGGCGGCAGCGCCTCCCCCAGCGCCGCCGGTGCCGCGGGGACTCCCGGCGTCTTCATCCCCGCCGAGCTCTGGGCGGCGGCGGGCTTCGGCGCGGCCGCGGCGCCCGGCAGCGGCGTGGCCCCCGGTAGCGGCGGCGGCGGCGGCGGCGGCGCTGCTCCCATGGCGGCGGCGGCGGCGGGGGCCGCGCTCCTCACGCACTCCGCCTTCTGGGACCCCACGGTCAGCGGCGACTGGGACAGCGAGCGGCCCAGCCCGGCCTGCCTGCTGCGGATCAAACGGTGAGGGGGCAGCGGGACCGGCGGCGGGACCGGCGGCGCGGGGCCCGGCACGGAGAGCGGCCCGAGGCGTTCGGGCTCGGCCCCACGGCCGGTAACGGGCCCTGCGCCACCGGCACTCGGCAGCCGCGCTGGCACCGGGACACGGCCTGGGGACAGCGCCGGGCCCGCCCGGTGTCCCGGGGAAAACACGGGGATGGGTCTGATCCCGCCCGGTGTCCCGGGGAAAACACGGGGATGGGTCCTGGTCCTTCCCGGTGTCCCGGGGAAAACACGGGGATGGGTCTCATCCCGCCCGGTGTCCCGGGATTCTCCTGGAAACGGGTCCTGATCCCTTCCAGTGTCCCGGGGCTCTCCTGGGCACAGCCCCTGGTCCCTCCCGGTGTCCCGGTCCTTCTCGGTGTCCCGGGATTGTCCCGGGCTCAGCCCCGATCCGTTCCCGGTGTCCCGATCCGTTCCCGGTGTCCCGATCCGTTCCCGGTGTCCCGATCCGTTCCCGGTGTCCCGGGGCTCTCCCAGGCTCAGTCCCGGTCCCCGCCGTGCTCTGCCATTCCCGGATCCCGGGCGGCTTTGGCTCGGAAGGCGCCCGGGGCAGGGAAACTTCCCCCGGTGCCCGGGGCTACCGGCCCTGTGCAACCCGCCCGGGATCCCCTGGAATTCCCGCCCGGGATCCCCTGGAATTCCCGCCGGGATCCCCTGGAATTCCCGCCGGGATCCCCTGGAATTCCCGCCGGGATCCCCTGGAATTCCCGCCCGGGATCCCCTGGAATTCCCGCCCGGGATCCCCTGGAATTCCCGCCCGGGATCCCCTGGAATTCCCGCCGGGACCCCGGGATCCCCTGGAATTCCCCGGGATCCCCAGTGTCCCGCCGGGATCCCCTGGAATTCCCGCCCGGGATCCCTGGATTCCCGCCCGGGATCCCCTGGAATTCCCGCCTGGGATCCCCTGAAATTCCCGCCCGGGATCCCCTGGAATTCCCGCCGGGATCCCCAGGAATTCCCGCCCGGGATCCCCTGGAATTCCCGCCGGGATCCCCTGGAATTCCCGCCCGGGATCCCCTGGAATTCCCGCCCGGGATCCCCTGGAATTCCCGCCCGGGATCCCCTGGAATTCCTGCCGGGATCCCCTGGGATCCCTGGAATTCCCGTCCCGGGATCCCCTGGAATTCCTGCCCGGGATCCCCTGGAATTCCCGCCCGGGATCCCCGGGAATTCCTGCCGGGATCCCCTGGAATTCCCGCCGGGTCCCCTGGATTCCGCCCGGGATCCCCTGGAATTCCCGCCGGGATCCCCTGGAATTCCGGCCGGGATCCCCTGGAATTCCCGCCCGGGTCCCTGGAATTCCCGCCGGGATCCCCGGAATTCCCGCGCCGGGATCCCCTGGAATTCCCGTCCGGGATCCCCTGGAATTCCTGCCGGGATCCCCTGGAATTCCCGTCGGATCCCCTGGAATTCCCGCCGGGATCCCCTGGAATTCCCGCCGGGATCCCCTGGAATTCCCGCCCGGGATCCCCTGGAATTCCCGCCGGGATCCCCTGGAATTCCCGCCCGGGATCCCCTGGAATTCCCGCCCGGGATCCCCTGGAATTCCCGCCGGGATCCCCTGGAATTCCCGCCGGGATCCCCTGGAATTCCTGCCGGGATCCCCTGGAATTCCCGCCCGGGATCCCCTGGAATTCCCGCCTGGATCCGGGATCCCCCTGGAATTCCCGCCCGGGATCCCCTGGAATTCCCGCCGGGATCCCCTGGAATTCCCGCCGGGATCCCCTGGAATTCCTGCCGGGATCCCCTGGAATTCCCGCCGGGATCCCCTGGAATTCCTGCCGGGATCCCCTGGAATTCCCGCCGGGATCCCCTGGAATTCCCGCCCGGGATCCCCTGGAATTCCCGCCGGGATCCCCTGGAATTCCCGCCGGGATCCCCTGGAATTCCCGCCCGGGATCCCCTGGAATTCCCGCCCGGGATCCCCTGGAATTCCCGCCGGGATCCCCTGGAATTCCCGCCCGGGATCCCCTGGAATTCCTGCCGGGATCCCCTGGAATTCCCGCCCGGGATCCCCTGGAATTCCCGCCCGGGATCCCCTGGAATTCCCGCCGGGATCCCCTGGAATTCCTGCCGGGATCCCCTGGAATTCCTGCCGGGATCCCCTGGAATTCCTGCCGGGATCCCCTGGAATTCCTGCCGGGATCCCCTGGAATTCCCGCCCGGGATCCCCAGGAATTCCCGCCGGGATCCCCTGCCACCCAGAGCCGGGACAAAACCTCCTGAATGTAAATTTAAAAAATTTAAAATTAAAATCCTGGCTTAAAAACGATTCCCATTCCTTTTCCCAGGGATATCATGTCCATCTACAAGGAGCCGCCCCCGGGAATGTTCGTTGTGCCTGATCCCCACGACATGACCAAGGTTTGGGGTTTTGGGATTTTGGGATTTTGGGGGTTTTTGGGGTTCCCTCAGCTCCTCTGGGGCTGCTGGGGGGGTTTGGGAATGCTGGAAGGGTTTGGGAACGCTGGAAGGGTTTGGGAATGCAGGAAGGGTTTGGGAATGCAGGAAGGGTTTGGGAATGCTGGAAGGGTTTGGGAATGCTGGAAGGGTTTGGGAATGCTGGGGGGGGTTTGGGAATGCAGGAAGGGTTTGGGAATGCTGGAAGGGTTTGGGAATGCTGGAAGGGTTTGGGAATGCTGGAAGGGTTTGGGAATGCAGGAAGGGTTTGGGAATGCTGGAAGGGTTTGGGAATGCTGGAAGGGTTTGGGAATGCTGGAAGGGTTTGGGAATGCTGGAAGGGTTTGGGAATGCTGGAAGGGTTTGGGAATGCAGGAAGGGTTTGGGAATGCAGGAAGGGTTTGGGAATGCTGGAAGGGTTTGGGAATGATGGATGTTTGGGAACACTGGGGTGTTCAGGAGCATGGGATAATTTGGGAACACTGGATGCTTTGGGAGCTCTGGATAATTTGTGAGCTTGGGATAATTTGTTAGCTCTGGATGATTTGGGAACTCGGGATGCTTTGACAACTTGGAATGCTTTGGGAACTCGGGATAATTTGTGAGCTCTGGATAATTCGGGAGCTCGGGATGTTTTGGGAACTCTAGATGATTTGGGAACTCTGGATGCTTTGTGAGCTTGGGATGCTTTTTGAGCTGGGATGTTTTGGGAGCTCGGGATAATTTTTGAGCTGGGATGATTTTGGAGCTGGGATGTTTTGGGAGCTCTGGATAATTTGGGAGCTCTGGATAATTTGGGAGCTGGGATGTTTTGGGAGCTGGGATGCCATTCGAGCTGGGATGTTTTGGGAACTCTGGATGATTTTTGAGCTGGGATGTTTTGGGAGCTCTGGATGTTTTGTGAGCTCGGGATGCCATTCGAGCTGGGATGATTTTGGAGCTGGGATGTTTTGGGAGCTGGGATGTTTTGGGAGCTCTGGATGATTTTGGAGCTGGGATGTTTTGGGAGCTCTGGATGATTTTGGAGCTGGGGTATTCAGGGAGCTGGGACGTTTTGTGAGCTCGGCATAATTTGTGAGCTGGAATATTTTGGAGCTGGGGTGTTCAGGGAGCTGGGACGTTTTGTGAGCTCGGGATAATTTGTGAGCTGGGATGATTTTGGAGCTGGGGTGTTTAGGGAGCTGGGATGTTTTGGGAACTCTGGATGATTTTGGGAGGTGGGATGTTTAGGGAGCTGGGATGATTTTGGAGCTGGGATGTTTAGGGAGCTGGGGTGTTTAGGGAGCTCTGGATGTTTAGGGAGCTCTGGATGTTTAGGGAGCTGGGATATTTTGGAAGCTGGGATATTTTGGAGCTGGGATATTTTGGAGCTGAGATATTTTGGAAGCTGGGATATTTTGGAGCTGGGGTGTTTAGGGAGCTGGGATATTTGTGAGCTGGGATGATTTTGGAGCTGGGGTGTTTAGGGAGCTGGGATATTTGGGAACTCGGGATGATTTTGGAGCTGGGATGATTTTGGAGCTGGGATATTTTGGAGCTGGGGTGTTTAGGGAGCTGGGATGATTTTGGAGCTGGGATGATTTTGGAGCTGGGATATTTTGGAGCTGGGATATTTTGGAGCTGGGGTGTTTAGGGAGCTCTGGATGTTTAGGGAGCTGGGATATTTTGGAGCTGGGATATTTTGGAGCTGGGGTGTTTAGGGAGCTGGGATGATTTGGAAGCTGGGATATTTTGGAAGCTGGGATATTTTGGAGCTGGGATATTTTGGAGCTGGGATATTTGGGAACTCGGGATGATTTTGGAGCTGGGATGATTTTGGATCTCCCGTGCCGTGCAGATCCACGCTCTGATCACGGGTCCCTTTGACACCCCGTACGAGGGCGGCTTCTTCCTGTTCCTGTTCCGCTGCCCCCCCGACTATCCCATCCACCCGCCGCGGGTCAAGCTCATGACCACGGGCAACAACACGGTCAGGTTCAACCCCAACTTCTACCGCAACGGCAAGGTCTGCCTCAGCATCCTGGGGTAAGCCGGGCCTAACTGGGCCTAACTGGGCCTAACTGGGCCTAACTGGGTCTGGGGTCTGCCTCAGCATCCTGGGGTAAGCCGGGCCTAACTGGGCTTAACTGGGCCTAACTGGGTCTGGGGTCTGCCTCAGCATCCTGGGGTAAGCCGGGCCTAACTGGGCTTAACTGGGCCTAACTGGGTCTGGGGTCTGCCTCAGCATCCTGGGGTAAGCCGGGCTTAACTGGGCCTAACTGGGACAGGGGTCTGCCTCAGCATCCTGGGGTAAGCCGGGCCTAACTGGGCTTAACTGGGCCTAACTGGGTCTGGGGTCTGCCTCAGCATCCTGGGGTAAGCCGGGCTTAACTGGGCTTAACTGGGCTTAACTGGGCTTAACTGGGTCTGGGGTCTGCCTCAGCATCCTGGGGTAAGCCGGGCTTAACTGGGCTTAACTGGGCTTAACTGGGCTTAACTGGGTCTGGGGTCTGCCTCAGCATCCTGGGGTAAGCCGGGCTTAACTGGGCTTAACTGGGTCTGGGGTCTGCCTCAGCATCCTGGGGTAAGCCGGGCTTAACTGGGCCTAACTGGGCCTAACTGGGACAGGGGTCTGCCTCAGCATCCTGGGGTAAGCCGGGCTTAACTGGGCCTAACTGGGCCTAACTGGGACAGGGGTCTGCCTCAGCATCCTGGGGTAAGCCGGGCTTAACTGGGCTTAACTGGGCCTAACTGGGCCTAACTGGGCCTAACTGGGCCTAACTGGGTCTGGGGTCTGCCTCAGCATCCTGGGGTAAGCCGGGCCTAACTGGGTCTGGGGTCTGCCTCAGCATCCTGGGGTAAGCCGGGCCTAACTGGGTCTGGGGTCTGCCTCAGCATCCTGGGGTAAAGCCGGGCCCAGCTGAGCATGGGCTCTGCTCCCAGGTGAGCAGTACCAGGACAGGGTTTAGGCTGAGCCTGGGAAAGGTCAGGTCCGGGTGAGGTCCCACAGGTCAGGTCCAGGGTCAGGTCTAGCTGTGCTCTCACAGGGCTTTGCTGTGGAGGGGGGGGGACAGTTCTTTAATGAATTAATTAATGAATTAATTGTGTTTGTGTCAGCACGTGGACAGGCCCGGCCTGGAGCCCGGCCCAGAGCATCTCCTCGGTGCTGATCTCCATCCAGTCCCTGATGACAGAGAACCCGTACCACAACGAGCCCGGCTTCGAGCAGGTGAGAGCCCAGCCTGGAGCTGGGAACTGCACACCTGGAACTGGGAACTGCACACCTGGAACTGGGAACAGCCCAGCATGGAGCTGGGAACAGCCCAGCCTGGAACTGGGAACAGCCCAGCATGGAACTGGGAACACCCCAGCATGGAGCTGGGAACAGCCCAGCCTGGAACTGGGAACAGCCCAGCATGGAACTGGGAACCCAGCATGGAACTGGGAACAGCCCAGCCTGGAACTGGGAACTGCACACCTGGAACTGGGAACAGCCCAGCATGGAACTGGGAACAGCCCAGCATGGAACTGGGAACCCAGCCTGGAACTGGGAATAGCCCAGCCTGGAACTGGGAACAGCCCAGCATGGAACTGGGAACCCAGCCTGGAACTGGGAACAGCCCAGCCTGGAGCTGGGAACAGCCCAGCATGGAACTGGGAACAGCCCAGCATGGAACTGGGAACAGCCCAGCCTGGAACTGGGAACCCAGCCTGGAGCTGGGAACAGCCCAGCATGGAACTGGGAACCCAGCATGGAACTGGGAATAGCCCAGCCTGGAGCTGGGAACAGCCCAGCATGGAACTGGGAACCCAGCATGGAACTGGGAATAGCCCAGCATGAAACTGGGAACAGCCCAGCCTGGAACTGGGAACCCAGCCTGGAGCTGGGAACAGCCCAGCATGGAACTGGGAACCCAGCATGGAACTGGGAATAGCCCAGCCTGGAATTGGGATCTCAGGCTGGAACTGGGAGCTCAGCCTGGACTGGTCAGGATTGGTCAGAGCTGGGCTCTGGACTGATTAGGACTGGTCAGGGACTGGTCAGGACCGGTCAGAGCCGGGCTCTGGACTGGTCAGGACCGGTCAGAACCGGTTCTGGAGTCGCCACCCGACCCTTTCCGTCCCCAGGAGCGGCACCCCGGGGACAGCAAGAACTACAACGAGTGCATCCGGCACGAGACCATCCGGGTGGCCGTGTGTGACATGCTGGAGGGGAAATGTCCCTGCCCCGAGCCCCTGCGGTACTGGCGACACTGGGAGGGGCTGGGAGGGACTGGGGGACACCCAGAGGGGCTGGGGGACACTGGGAGGGGCTGCGAGACAGCAGGAGGAGCTGGGGCACACTGGGAGGGACTGAGAGGGACTGGGAGGGACACCCAGAGGGGCTGGGGGGACACTGGGGCACACTGGGAGGGACTGAGAGGGACTGGGAGGGACACCCAGAGGGGCTGGGGACAGCAGAAGGGACTGGGGGACACTGGGAGGGACTGGGAGGGACTGGGGGACACCCAGAGGGGCTGGGGACAGCAGAAGGGACTGGGGGACACTGGGAGGGACTGGGAGGCTCTGTCCCCTCCCTGCAGCACCTGGGGGCACCTGGCTGGCTCAGCAGGTGCTGTGGGTGCTGTGGTGGCCCAGCAGGGCTCTGTGGTGGCCCAGCAGGGCTCTGTGGGTGCTGTGGGTGCTGTGGTGGCCCAGCAGGGCTCTGTGGGTGCTGTGGGTGCTCTGGGTGCTGTGGTGGCCCAGCAGGGCTCTGTGGTGGCCCAGCAGGGCTCTGTGGGTGCTGTGGGTGCTCTGGGTGCTGTGGTGGCCCAGCAGGGCTCTGTGGTGGCCCAGCAGGGCTCTGTGGGTGCTGTGGGTGCTCTGGGTGCTGTGGTGGCCCAGCAGGGCTCTGTGGTGGCCCAGCAGGGCTCTGTGGGTGCTGTGGGTGCTGTGGGTGCTGTGGTGACCCAGCAGGGCTCTGTGGTGGCCCAGCAGGGCTCTGTGGGTGCTGTGGGTACTGTGGTGGCCCAGCAGGGCTCTGTGGGTGCTGTGGGTGCTGTGGTGGCCCAGCAGGGCTCTGTGGGTGCTGTGGTGGCCCAGCAGGGTTCTGTGGTGGCCCAGCGGGGCTCTGTGGGTGCTCTGGGTACTGTGGTGGCCCAGCAGGGCTCCGTGGTGGCCCAGCAGGGCTCTGTGGGTGACCGTGGTGTCCCTGTCCCCCAGGGGTGTCATGGAGAAATCCTTCATGGAATATTTGGACTTCTACGAGGGGGTGTGCAAGGAGAGGCTCTACCTGCAGGGCCAGACCATGCAGGTGAGTGGGGAGGGGACAGACACGGCCTGGGGACACAGCTGGGACACAGCTGGGGCACAGCTGGGCATGGGGACACGGCTGGGACACAGCTGGGACACAGCTGGGACACAGCTGGGCCTGGGGACAGAGATGGGGCACCAGGGGGAATTTCAGGATCCTCTCCAGGGGGAATTCAGGGATCCTTCCCAAGGGAGAATTTCAGGATCTTCTCCACCCCAGGCCGGGATTTACCCCCAGAGCTCTCCCCATTCTGGGATTTATTCCCTCTCCCCATTCTGGGATTTATTCCCTTTCCCCATTCTGGGATTTATTCCCAGAGCTCTCCTAGGCTGGGATTTATTTCCCATTCCTCTCCCCATTCTGGGATTCCCCCCTTTCCTCTCCCCATTCTGGGATTTCTCCCCATTCTGGGATTTATTCCCAGAACTCTCCTAGGCTGGGATTTATTCCCCATTCCTCTCCCCATTCTGGGATTTATTCCCTTTCCCCATTCTGGGATTTATTCCCTTTCCCCATTCTGGGATTTATTCCCTTTCCCCATTCTGGGATTTCCTCCGTTCCTCTCCCCATTCTGGGATTTATTCCTTCTCCCGATTCTGGGATTTATTCCCATCCCTCTCCCATTCTGGGATTTCTCCCCATTCTGGGATTGATTCCCTCTCCCCATTCTGGGATTTATTCCCAGAGCTCTCCTAGGCTGGGATTTCCCCCCTTTCCTCTCCCCATTCTGGGATTTCCCCCCTTTCCTCTCCCCATTCTGGGATTTATTCCCTCTCCCCATTCTGGGATTTATTCCCTTTCCCCATTCTGGGATTTCTCCCCATTCTGGGATTTATTCCCTCTCCCCATTCTGGGATTTATTCCCTCTCCCCATTCCGGGATTTCTCCCCATTCCCACCCCATCCCCCCTTTCCCCCGCCGATCCCCGCCGTGACCCCGTTCGGGATTTGCGCTTTTTTTGTTGTTTTTTTTTTTTTGTTGTTGTTTGTTTGTTCCGTATGGAATTTTAGGATCCTTTCGGCGAGAAGCGCGGGCACTTCGATTACCAGGCGCTGCTGGGGCGGCTGCAGGCGCTGCGGGCGCGGCTGCAGGAGCGGCACCAACGCGACAGCGCCGACATGGACTCGGAGAGCAGCTCCTCAGAGCCCGAGCCGGACACTCAGGCCTGTCCCAAAGCCTAAACCCCGCCCTAAGCCGGGCTCAGGACCGCAGCAAAGCCGGCACCGACCGCGGGATGCCTCCCTTCTTTCTTCTTCCTTCCTTCCTTTTCCTTCTTCCCTCCGAGCGCCGGGAGAGAATTCCGTGAGAGAGGAGAATTCCCACCCTCCCTCCTCCCCACTCCCCCCAAAAAAACAAACAAAAAACAAAAAAAAAGCCACAACGACGACAACAACGACAAAAAAAAAAAACCTACAGGGACAAAGCCGAGCTGGGGACAGGCTCCTCTTGGACAAAGGTACTTCCTGGCATGTGGCATCAGGTTGTTTTTTGGGATTTTTTTTTTTGTTGGTTTTTATTTTTTTTTTTGGAGAACGCCTACACTGGTTGGGAATTTTGGGGGTTATTTTTTCCAGGTTTTTTTTGTTTGTTTTTTTTTTTTGTTTTTTTTTTGTTTTTTTTTTCCTCGGATCGATTAAACGATGAGCTCTAGACTGCAAAATCCTTGAGAGCTTTTTCTGCCCCTCCCCGGGGGCAGGGAGGAGCTGTGGGGAAGTGCTTGGATAATCCAGGTGGAATTTGGGGGCCTCCCTGGTGTCTTTCTTCTAGGCAGACCAAAGATTTAAACAAAAAAAAAAAAAAAAGGAAATTATTTTCACTGCTGGAACTGGGGCTCCTTCCCCAAAGCTTTATTTGGAGACTTCAGGTGGGAGCTGCAGGAATCCATGGATTTATTCATGCTGGGAAAGAAAAGGGAGGAGGGGGGAGCACTTCAAAATTGGTGTGGATTTCTCCAAGTGTTGGTTTGGATTCAGAGGGGTTTTTTTTGGTTTTTTTGGGTTTTTTTTTTTTTGGGGGGAGGGTTTTTTTTGTTTTTTTCCTCACCTGGAATTTTCTGCTCCCCACCTTGGGTCGGTGTCACCTCGAATTCCCTTTCCTGTCCCCTCCCTCCCTGCTGCCACCCCCACGGAAGAAGAAGAGAAAAAAAAAGAAAAAAAAAAAAGAAAAAAAAAAAAAAAGAAAAGGACAATTCCGGGTGGATTCTCGGACTAATTTCCTTTGCCAAACGTTGCGAAAATTCTGCGTTTTTGGGACTGCTCAGAGCAGGATTTGTGCTGGCAGTGACACAGGAGCGATGCCACCCCAAAAATTCCACATTTTCCAGGGAGCCGAGCCCGGGCAGGATCCACTGGAGCAGAGTTTGGGTCATCAGGAGCTTCAACACTCGATTTTTCCTCCCTCCCCAACCCCCATTATTATTATTATTATTATTTTTTTAATTGACAAACCCCAGCACAAAGTTGCACATTTTGCCCCTCTCCCAGTTCGGTCCCAGTTTGGATCCCTGGCTGGTGCTGGGAGAATTTCCCAGCTCGGGATCCTCATCCTGAGGGGCCAAAAAAATCCCAAAAAAAAAAAAAAACCTGGAAGGATTCGGGATTTGGGGATTGCTCCGGGCACAGAGGTGGAAAATCCGATGAATTTCATGGGGGAATTTCGATGGAACAATTTGGGAATTGTGTTTTTTCCCCCCCCTCGGGGCCGGTTTGGATTTAACCCTCGAGCTCGGGGATCCCGAGGTGTCACCTTTTGTCACTTTTTGTCACTTTTTGTCATTTTTTTGGGTCACCTTTTGTCCCCGGGGCGGGGCCTGGGAGCTTTTCCAGCCTCCCGGGGGTGGGAATTGCCTTATCCCGGGTGGGAATTCTGTCCCCAACCCCAAGTGACAATCCTGGAGCCACCGCCGCAGGCAGAGATGTTTTAGCAAACGGATTTTTAGACTTTAAATGGAGTTGGAAACGAAATAAATGCACAAGAGTCACTCGGAGATCTCTGCTTGTATTCTGTTGTACAGAAGAGTTCCGATTCTTTTTTTTTTTTTGTTTCTTTTGGGGTTTTTTTGGGTTTTTTTCCAGATTTTTTTCCTTTTTTTTTTTTTTTTTCCTTTTGTGCAATAAAGTTTTGTTTTGGCAGAACGGATCCCGTGGTATTCCTTAGTGGGGATTCTTATGGAATAACAATTTCTTGAGGCACTACAGGAGTTTTTCCACTGCTGGGAGCCAAAATTCCCATTTCCCGCTGCAAATCCTCCACTCATCTCCTCATTTTCCTCATTTTCCACCCAAAAGCAGGCCCTGAATCCTGCAGGGATTCATCCCGTGGAACTTCCCGAGCTCAGGAAATTTTTATAAAACTTTTATTGCCAGTCCCGGTGTCCCTGGGACTGCAGGGACCCCCCAGGATTCCAGGGGGGGGGAATTCCCAACAATCCTGGGGGGGATTCTGGGAGGGATTCCCCAGGATTCCAGGGGGGAATTCCTGAGGATTCCAGGGGGGATTCCTGAGGATTCCAGGGGGAATTCCAGCCACCATTCCTGGGGATTGTGGAGGATTCCAGGGGGGATTCCTGAGGATTCCAGGGGGAATTCCTGAGGATTCCAGGGGGGATTCCAGCCACCATTCCTGGGGATTGTGGAGGATTCCAGGAGGGATTCCTGAGGTTTCCAGGGGAGATTCCTGGAGGTTCCAGGGGGGATTCTGGAGAGCTCCAGGAGGAATTCCCGAGGATTCCTGCCAGGATTCCTGCCAGGATTCCAGCCACGATTCCTGGGGGTTCCAGGGGGGATTCCAGAGGACTCCGGGGGGGAATCCATGAGACATTCCTGAGGATTCCAGCCAGAATTCCAGCCAGGACTCCACGAGGGATTCTAGCTGAGACTCCTGAGAATTCCCAAGGATTCCAGCCAGCATTCCTGGTGTTCTGGGAGCAGTCAGGGCTCAGCATTCCCAGAATTCCAGCCCTCATTCCCGAGGATTCCAGCCCTCATTCCCGAGGATTCCAGCTGGGATTCCCACTCTCACTCCCACTGTTCCGGGCACTCAGGGCTTGGTGATCCTGGGGATTCCAGCTGGCATTCCCAGGATTCCAGCCCTCATTCCCGAGGATTCCAGCCCTCATTCCCGAGGATTCCAGCCCTCATTCCCGCTGTTCTGGGCACTCAGGGTTTCCATCCTGGCCGTGGAGCTCCGGGAACAGAGCAGGGAACCAGAACTGGGGCTCGGCCGGAGCCTGCAGGTCCAGCCAGGCCATGCCCTCCTTCAGCAGGTGATCCTGGAATGGGAGAACTGGGAATGACTGGGAATGACTGGGAATGGGAACCCAGCCAGGCCATGCCCTCCTTCAGCAGGTGATCCTGGAATGGGAGAACTGGGAATGACTGGGAATGACTGGGAATGACTGGGAATGACTGGGAATGGGAACCCAGCCAGGCCATGCCCTCCTTCAGCAGGTGATCCTGGAATGGGAGAACTGGGAATGACTGGGAATGACTGGGAATGGCTGGGAATGGGAACCCAGCCAGGCCATGCCCTCCTTCAGCAGGTGATCCTGGAATGGGAGAACTGGGAATGACTGGGAATGACTGGGAATGGCTGGGAATGACTGGGAATGACTGGGAATGAGAACCCAGCCAGGCCAGGCCCTCCTTCAGCAGGTGATCCTGGAATGGGAGAACTGGGAATGACTGGGAATGACTGGGAATGACTGGGAATGACTGGGAATGGGAACCCAGCCAGGCCATGCCCTCCTTCAGCAGGTGATCCTGGAATGGGAGAACTGGGAATGACTGGGAATGGCTGGGAATGACTGGGAATGACTGGGAATGGGAACCCAGCCAGGCCAGGCCCTCCTTCAGCAGGTGATCCTGGAATGGGAGAACTGGGAATGACTGGGAATGACTGGGAATGACTGGGAATGAGAACACAGCCAGGCCAGGCCCTCCTTCAGCAGGTGATCCTGGAATGGGAGAACTGGGAATGACTGGGAATGACTGGGAATGGGAACCCAGCCAGGCCAGGCCCTCCTTCAGCAGGTGATCCTGGAATGGGAGAACTGGGAATGACTGGGAATGACTGGGAATGACTGGGAATGAGAACCCAGCCAGGCCAGGCCCTCCTTCAGCAGGTGATCCTGGAATGGGAGAACTGGGAATGGCTGGGAATGACTGGGAATGGGAACCCAGCCAGGCCAGGCCCTCCTTCAGCAGGTGATCCTGGAATGGGAGAACTGGGAATGACTGGGAATGACTGGGAATGACTGGGAATGACTGGGAATGACTGGGAATGGGAACCCAGCCAGGCCATGCCCTCCTTCAGCAGGTGATCCTGGAATGGGAGAACTGGGAATGACTGGGAATGACTGGGAATGGCAATGGGAACCCAGCCAGGCCAGGCCCTCCTTCAGCAGGTGATCCTGGAATGGGAGAACTGGGAATGACTGGGAATGACTGGGAATGACTGGGAATGGGAACCCAGCCAGGCCATGCCCTCCTTCAGCAGGTGATCCTGGAATGGGAGAACTGGGAATGACTGGGAATGGCTGGGAATGACTGGGAATGGGAACCCAGCCAGGCCATGCCCTCCTTCAGCAGGTGATCCTGGAATGGGAGAACTGGGAATGACTGGGAATGAGAATAGACTGGGAATGGGCTGGGATGGACTGGGAATGGGTTGGAATGGGCTGGGAATGAATGAGGCACTCCCATCTCATTCCCAATTTCCCATTTTCCCATGGCCTCATCCCCATTTTTTTCCCCATTTTCTCATTCCCATTTTTTCATTCTCCCATCCCCGTTTTCCCATTTTTTTTTCCCCATTCTCCCATGCCCATTTTCCCACTTTTTCCCCATTTCCTCCTTCCCATTTTTTTCCCCATTTTCTCCTTCCCATTTTCCCATTCCCCCATCCCCATTTTCCCATTTTCTCATTCCCTTTTTCCCATTTTTCCCATTTTTTTCCAGTCCCACCTACCAGCACCTGCTTGGCTCGCTCCGTCTCCCACTTGAGGCTGCCCCGGATCTCGCTGACCGTCACAAACCCTTTTTTCTGGGAATAAAATCCAGGAACCCATTCCCAGACCTTTCCCAGGTGTCATTCCACCAATTCCTCATTCCCAGCCCTTTTCCAGGTGTCATTCCCATCCCTTTTCCAGCTCATTCCCAACCCTTTTTTCACCTTTTTCCAGCTCATTCCCAGCCCTTTTCCAGATAATTCCTGCCCCTTTTCCAGCTCATTCCCAACCCTTTCCAGCCCTTTTTCCAGCTCATTCCCAACCCTTTTCCAGGTGTCATTCCCAGCCCTTTTCCAACCCTTTCCCAGCTCCTTCCCAGCCCTTTTCCAGGTGTCATTCCCAACCCTTTTTCCACCTTTTCCCAGCTCATTCCCAACCCTTTCCAGCCCTTTCCCAGTGCCATTCCCAGACCTTTCCCAGGTGTCATTCCCAACCCTTTTCCCACCTTTTCCCAGCTCATTCCCAGCCCTTTCCCAGATAATTCCTGCCCCTTTTCCAGGTGTCATTCCCAGCCCTTTTCCAACCCTTTCCCAGCTCATTCCCAACCCTTTTTCCACCTTTTCCCAGCTCATTCCCAACCCTTTCCAGCCCTTTCCCAGTGCCATTCTCGACCCTTTTCCAACCCTTTTCCAGGTGTCATTCCCAACCCTTTTCCCAGATAATTCCTGCCCCTTTTCCAGTGCCATTCCCAGCCCTTTTCCAGGTGTCATTCCCAACCCTTTTCCAGGTGTCATTCCCAACCCTTTTTTCACCTTTTCCCAGCTCATTCCCAACCTTTTCCAGCCCTTTTCCAGGTGTCATTCCCAGCCCTTTTTCCACCTTTTCCCAGCCCTTTTTCCACCTTTTCCCAGATCATTCCCAACCCTTTCCCAGCTCATTCCCAACCCTTTTCCAGCCCTTTCCCAGGTGTCATTCCCAGTCCTTTCCCAGCTCATTCCCAACCCTTTTTCCACCTTTTCCCAGCCATTCCCAGGTGTCATTCCCACCTCTGCCAGCTGCAGCACCACCGTGTGATCCATGTTCAGCTCTGCTGGCACCGACTGCACCAGGAATGTTCCTCCCACCGGGATGATCCCAAATCCATTCCCCAAAACCTTCAGCTTCTTGATGGCCCGGAGCAAATCATCCCTGGGGAGGAGCAGAGGCACCCCCAGCGCCCCCAGCTGCAATTCCAGGGGTTCTTTCCAGCAGGGAATTTGGGGAATGGGGTTTTGGCATCTGGGCACGTGCCCCAAAAACGGGAGTTTTGTCCTAAAAATCCAGTTCTGCTGGGAGGTTTATCCGTGGGAAAAATTCCCCTGGGATTGGGTTTGTAGGGAAAAAACCCTGCTGCTGGGTTTTTAGGGATGAAATCGGCTCCAGCTGCAGGCAACAATCCCTGAGGATCCCAGAAAAGCCAGGGAGCATCCAGCAGGAATTGTGGATCCAGCAGGAATTGTGGATCCAGGAGGAATTGTGGATCCAGCACTAAATCCCTGGAATCTCTGCATCCGTGTCCCTTTTCCCACCCCAAAATCCCAAGGATTCCCAAATCCTGAGGATTCCCAGATCCCAGCACTCACTGGCTGATGGATCTGTGTCCCTTTTCCCCCCAGGATTCCCAAATCCTAAGGATTCCCAGATCCCAGCACTCACTGGCTGATGGATCTGTGTCCCTTTTCCCCCAGGATTCCCGAGGATTCCCAGCACTCACTGGCTGATGGATCTGTGTCCCTTTTCCCCCAGGATTCCCGAGGATTCCCAAATCCTAAGGATTCCCAGATCCCATCACTCACTGGCTGATGGATCTGTGTCCCTTTTCCCCCCAGGATTCCCAGATCCCAGCACTCACTGGCTGATGGATCTGTGTCCCTTTCCCCCCAGGATTCCCGAGGATTCCCAAATCCTAAGGATTCCCAGATCCCATCACTCACTGGCTGATGGATCTGTGTCCCTTTTCCCCCCTGATCCCGAGGATTCCCCAGGATTCCCGAGGATTCCCAAGGATTCCTGAGGATTCCCAGATCCCAGCACTCACTGGCTGATGGATCTGTGTCCCTTTTCCCCCCTGATCCCGAGGATTCCCCAGGATTCCCGAGGATTCCCCAGGATTCCCGAGGATTCCCAAATCCTAAGGATTCCCAGATCCCAGCACTCACTGGCTGATGGATCTGTGTCCCTTTTCCCCCCTGATCCCGAGGATTCCCAGCACTCACTGGCTGACGTCCTGGGCGAATTTCCCCCTTCCCTTCAGCACCTGCTGCTGCAGCTCCTCCAGCGTGATCAGGCCTGGGAAGGAGGGAATTGATCCCAGCATAGATCCCAGGATCAGGAATGAGGGATCCCAGGATCAGGAATTATGGATCCCAGGGATAAGGGGATGATGGATCCCAGGATCAGAGATGGATCCCAGGATCATGGACATGGATCCCAGAATCAGGAATGAGGGATCCCAGTTTCATCAGGAATGAGGGATCCCAGGATCAGGGATGTCAGGGGATGGATCCCAGGATCAGGGATGTCAGGGGAGGGATCCCAGGATCAGGGATGTCAGGGGATGGATCCCAGGATCAGGGATGTCAGGGGATGGATCCCAGGATCAGGGATGTCAGGAATGAGGGATCCCAGGATCAGGGATGTCAGGAATGAGGGATCCCAGGATCAGGGATGTCAGGAATGAGGGATCCCAGGATCAGGGATGTCAGGAACGAGGGATCCCAAGATCAGGAATGATGGACCCCAGTTTCATGAGGGATGAGGGATCCCAGGATCAGGGATGTCAGGGGATGGATCCCAGGATCAGGAATGAGGGATCCCAGGATGATCAGGAATGATGGATCCCAGGATCATCATGGATATGGATCCCAGGATCAGGAACGATGGATTCCAGGATCATGGATATGGATCCCAGGATCATAGACATGGATCCCAGGATCAGGGACGATGGATCCCAGTATCAGGGGTGTTAGAGGATGGATCCCAGGATAATGAGGAATGAGGGATCCCAGGTTCAGGGATGTCAGGGGATGGATCCCAGTTTCCTCAGGGATGAGGGATCCCAGGATGATCAGGAATGAGGGATCCCAGTTTTATCAGGAATGAGGGATCCCAGTTTGATCAGGAATGATGATCCCAGTTTCAGGAATGAGGGATCCCAGTTTTATCAGGGATGAGGGATCCCAGTTTTATCAGGAATGGGGGATCCCAGTTTTATCAGGAATGAGGGATCCCAGGATGATGAGGGATCCCAGGATGATCAGGGATGAGGGATCCCAGTTTCATGAGGGATCCCAGGATCAGGAATGAGGGATCCCAGTTTTATCAGGAATGAGGGATCCCAGTTTTATCAGGAATGAGGGATCCCAGGATCAGGAATGAGGGATCCCAGGATGAGGGATCCCAGGATGATGAGGGATCCCAGGATGATGAGGGATGAGGGATCCCAGTTTGATCAGGAATGAGGGATCCCAAGATCAGGAATGAGGGATCCCAGGATGATGAGGGATCCCAGTTTGATCAGGGATGAGGGATCCCAGTTTGATCAGGAATGATGATCCCAGTTTCAGGAATGAGGGGTCCCCACCTCCGTTGCGGTGTTTCAGCGCCAGGCACACCTCGATGATCTGCACCCCCAGCTCGTAGTAGAAATCTCCAACTCCCAACATCTCTGCCCAGAACCCTTTTCCAGCTGGGGAAGGACAGGGAAAAGGGAAATCAGGGAAAAGGGCTGGGACCACCGGGAAAATCCCAGCCTGGAGTAGCTCCTGCTCACTGTGGGATGGGGATTTTGGGGTTTGTCCCCAGTGGGAATGGGGAATGGGAAATGGGAATGGGAAAAGGGGATGGGGAATGGGAAATGGGAAGGGGAAGGGGATGGGGAATGGGAAATGGGAATGGGGAATGGGAAATGGGAAAAGGGGATGGGGAATGGGAAATGGGAATGGGGAATGGGCTGGGAATGGGAAATGGGGAATGAGATGGGAATAGGGAATGGGAAATGAGCTAGGAATGGGGAATGGGCTGGGGAATGGGAAATGGGCTGGGAATAGGGAATGGGAAATGGAATGGGGAATGGGAAATGGAATGGGGAATGGGAAATGGGCTAGGAATGGTAAATAGGAATGGGAAATGGGCTGGGAATGAGAAATGAGAATGGGAAATAGGAATGAAGTGGGAATGGGAAACTGGACAGGAACGGGAAATGGGATGGGAACAGGGACAGGGATGGGAACAGGGACAGGGATGGGAACAGGGACAGGAATGGGAACAGGGACAGGGATGGGATGGGAACAGGGACAGGGACAGGAATGGGAATGGGATAGGAACAGGGACAGGGATGGGATGGGAACAGGGACAGGAATGGGATGGGAACTGGGACAGGAATGGGAACAGGGACAGGAATGGGAATGGGATGGGAACAGGGATGGGAATGGGATGGGAACAGGGACAGGAATGGGATGGGAACAGGGATGGGGACAGGGACAGGGAGGGGACCCCAAACGCCACGGAGCTCCACCCCCAGCCCAGGGCAATCCCCAGCCGAGGTGCCCCCCAGCCATTCCCAAGGATCCCAGCAGGAATGGCCGTGGCAGGGGCCCCTCACAGGCCAGCGGGTCCACGCCGATGGTGGCACACATGTCCTGGAACTGCAGCCGGAATTCCGGGCTCTTCCGGATCTCCTGCTTGTGCTTGCTGGCAAACGCCTCCAGGTGGGTCCGGAACGTCTCCAGCTGCTTGGACATCTGGGAAAAACCGGGAATAACGGGGCCAGGGAATGGGGAAAACGGGGAAAAACCGGGAATAACGGGGTCAGGGAATGGGGAAAACCGGGAATAACGGGGTCAGGGAGTGGGGAAAAACCGGGAATAACGGGGTCAGGGAATGGAAATGGGGAATGGGGACAGGAATGGGGAATCCCGACCTGGGCCAGCTGATCCTCAGCCAGGACCGTCCCTCGCTCCTTGTACTTGGCCTGTGGGGGGAAAATGGGATGAGGACACGGGAAAGGCGGGACAATCCCGAACCGGGACAATCCCGAACCGGGACAGTCCCGAACCGGGACAATCCCAACCCCTCACAGCTCCCCGCACCCTAAAATCAATGCCCTGACCCCCTTCCCACGGCACCAAGGGCCTCCTGACACTTCCCTCACCCAACCCCGGGGACCCTCCCCGGCGCCGCTGTGCCCCGGTGCCCCCGCCCGGTGCCAGCCCGGGTGTCCCGGCCCATTCCCGCTGCTGTCCCGGCCCATTCCCGCTGCTGTCCCGGCCCATTCCCGCTGCTGTCCCGGGTCATTCCCGCTGCTGTCCCGTGCGGGTTTCGGTTTTTCCCCCCTCACCTCGGTCAGTTTTTTCCTGGCGATCGCGCCCGCTCCCACTCCCCGCCGGTGCATCCCGGCTCCGCCGCCGCCGCCGGCGCGCCCGCTATGACGTCATCGGCCGGTGCGAGCGCCGTGACGTCATCAAACGGCGCCGGGCCGGGAGCGCGCGCGCGAGGGAAAGGCGGGAAAGGCGGGAACGCGCCCCGCCCTCAGGGCCGCGCCTCCACAGATCAGGGAGGGACGGCGGCAGCGACACCGGGAGACAGACAGGGGAGGAGGAGGAAAGGGTAAAGGCAAATTGTGAGTGGGTACAAAGGGGAATTCTGAGGGGATAAAGGGGTATGAGGGAGTAAAAAGGGGAATTCTGAGGGGTTAACGGGAATTCTGAGGGGATAAGGGGAATTCTGAGGGGATAAATGGGAATTCTGAGGGGGAAGATGGGAATTCTGAGGGGGAAAAGGGGAATTCTGAGGGGGTAAGGGAATTCTGAGGGGATAAGGGGAATTCTGAGGGAGTAAAGGGGATTCTGAGGGGATAAAGAGAATTCTGAGGGGGTAAAGGGGAATTCTAAGGGGGGGAAAGGGAAATTCTGAGGGGATAAAGGGAATTCTGAAGGGGAAAAGGGGAATTCTGAGGGGATAAAGGGGAATTCTGAGGGGATAAACGGAATTCTGAGGGGATAAAGGGAATTCTGAGGGGGAAGAGGGGAATTCTGTTTGGGAAAAGGGGAATTCTGAGGGGATAAACGGAATTCTGAGGGGATAAAGGGAATTCTGAGGGGGAAAAGGGGAATTCTGAGGGGATAAAGGGAATTCTGAGGGGATAAAGGGAATTCTGAGGGGATAAAGGGAATTCTGAGGGGGAAAAGGGAATTCTGAGGGGGAAAAGGGGAATTCTGAGGGGGTAAATGGGAATTCTGAGGGGATAAGGGGAATTCTGAGGGGGAAAAGGGAATTCTGAGGGGGAAAGGGAATTCTGAGGGGATAAAGGGAATTCTGAGGGGGAAAGGGGGAATTCTGAGGGGATAAATGGGTATGAGGGAGTTAAATGTGAATTCTGAGGGGGAAGAGGGGAATTCTGAGGGGATAAAGGGAATTCTGAGGGGGTAAAGATGTTTGAGGGGGAAAAAAGGAAATTCTGAGGGGGAAAAATGGGTATTCTGAGGAGATAAAGGGGAATTTTGTGGGGATAAAGGCGGTTCTGCGGGGGAAAAGGGGAATTCTGAGGGGGTAAATTGGAAATTTGAGGGGATAAATGGAAATTCTGAGGGGATAAAGGGATTTGAGAGAATAAAAAGTGAATTCTGAGGGGATAAAAGGGGATCTGAGGGGATAAATGGGCTCTGAGGGGTTTAAAAAAAATCTTTATTTTTGTATTTCTATTTTCATCTTTACTTTTATTTTTATCTTTTCATTTTTATTTCTTTTTTCTTTTCCTTTTTTTTTGTATTCTTTAATTTTTTATTTTGTTTTTTTCATATTGTATTTTATTTTGTTGTATTTTATTTTTTAATTTTATTTATTTTATTTTATTATTTTGTTTTTTTATATTTTATTTTGTTTTGTTTTATTGTATTTTGTTGTATTGTATTTTGTTTTATTTATTTTAATTATTTTATTTAATTTAATTTATTTTATTTTAATATTTTGGTTTTTTCATATTGTATTTTGTTGTATCTTATTTAATTTATTTTATGTTAATATTTTGTTTTTTTCATACTTTATTGTAAATTTTTGTATTTTATATTTTATTTTATTTTATTTTATTTTATTTTCCCCATTTTTCCTGGGAATGTTGTGGCGTTCCCGGCCAGCAGGGGGGGACAGACTCCAGGGAATCTTCGGGAATTCCTCTGGAATTCCAAAATACTGATTTATTTCTTCCCTACATTGCAACACATTCCATTTCATTACATTATTTATATTATTAAATTATAATATCATGTTATTATTCTACAATAACCTCTAAAAATCACTTTTCCCACGATAGGATGGATAAAAAAAGGGATTTTTTTTTTTTTTCCCATTTTAAATGGAATAAAAGCGGTTCAAAAAAGGGTTTATGGGGATTTTTAACCCAAAATTCCCTGAATTTCTGTCACCTCAGGGATCAAAAGAGATTTTTTTTTTCCAATTTAAACTTGGATTCCATTTGTAATTCCAGACCTCTAAAACTTTTAATTTCTTTTGTAATTCCAGGCCTCTAAAATTTTAATTTCTTTCCTAATCCCAGGCCTTTGAAATCTCAATTTCTTTTCTGTTTCCAGACCTCTAAAATTTTAATTTCTTCTTTAATTCCAGGCCTTTAAAACTGTGATTTCTTTTTTAATTCCAGGCCTTTAAAACTTCGATTTCTTTTGTAATTCCAGACTCTAAGACTTCAATTTTTTACCCAATTTTAGCCCTTTAAAATCTTCATTTATTTCTAATTTTAGCCCTCCAAAACTTCGATTTCTTTTGTAATTCCAGACCTTTAAAATCTCAATTTCTTACCTAATTTTAAACCTTCATTTCTTCCTAATTCCAGGCCTTTAAAACCTCGATTTCTTTTGTAATTCCAGACCCTAAAACTTCAATTTCTTACCCAATTTTACCCCTTTAAAATCTTAATTTCTTTCTAATTTTAGGCCTTTAAAATCTTCATTTCTTTCTAATTTTAGGCCTTTAAAATCTTCATTTCTTTCTAATTTTAGCCCTTTAGAATCTTCATTTATTTCTAATTTTACCTCTTTAAAATCTTCATTTCTTTCTAATTTTACCCCTTTAAAATTTTCATTTATTTCTAATTTTATCTCTTTAAAATCGTCATTTATTTCTCATTTTAGCCCTCTAAAACCTGAATTTCTTTTTTAATCCCAGCCCTTCCAATCTGCATTCCCATTCCTCTTTACTCAGAACAATAATGTGAATAATTCCGATTTTCCCTCCTCATCCTGCATTTATCACCCACCAGAAAAAAAAAATTAAAAAATTAAAAATAACAAAAAAAAAAAAAAAAAAAATTCAGATTTGTTCCCTCTGGAGATGATTTCCGGGATTTGAAATCGGGAAAATCCCATTTCCTGGCAAAATTAATAAAAATCGATTAAAAATCAATTAAGAATGAAGGAAAAAAATAAGAAAAAATGAAGGAAAAGGTAAGGAAACATGAAGGAAAAAAATAAGGAAAAATGAAGGAAAAGGTAAGGAAAAATAAAGGAAAAAAATAAAAAAATGAAGGAAAAGGTAAGGAAAAATAAAGGAAAAAAAATAAGAAAAAATGAAGGAAAAGGTAAGGAAAAATAAAGGAAAAAAAATAAGAAAAAATGAAGGAAAAGGTAAGGAAAAATAAAGGAAAAAAAAAGAAAAAATGAAGGAAAAGGTAAGGAAAAATAAAGGAAAAAAAAAATGAAGGAAAAGGTAAGGAAAAATAAAGGAAAAAAATAAGAAAAAATGAAGGAAAAGGTAAGGAAAAATAAAGGAAAAAAAAAAATGAAGGAAAAGGTAAGGAAAAATAAAGGAAAAAAAATAAGAAAAAATGAAGGAAAAGGTAAGGAAAAATAAAGGAAAAAAATAAGAAAAAATGAAGGAAAAGGTAAGGAAAAATAAAGGAAAAAAATAAGAAAAAATGAAGGAAAAGGTAAGGAAAAATAAAGGAAAAAAATAAGAAAAAATGAAGGAAAAGGTAAGGAAAAATAAAGGAAAAAAATAAGAAAAAATGAAGGAAAAGGTAAGGAAAAATAAAGGAAAAAAATAAGAAAAAATGAAGGAAAAGGTAAGGAAAAACAAAGGAAAAAAATAAGAAAAAATGAAGGAAAAGGTAAGGAAAAATAAAGGAAAAATAAGAAAAAATGAAGGAAAAGGTAAGGAAAAATAAAGGAAAAAAAAAAAAAATGAAGGAAAAGGTAAGGAAAAATAAAGGAAAAAAATAAGAAAAAATGAAGGAAAAGGTAAGGAAAAATAAAGGAAAAAAAATAAGAAAAAATGAAGGAAAAGGTAAGGAAAAATAAAGGAAAGAAAATAAGAAAAAATGAAGGAAAAGGTAAGGAAAAATAAAGGAAAAAAAAAGAAAAAATGAAGGAAAAGGTAAGGAAAAATAAAGGAAAAAAAGAAAAAATTAAGGAAAAAATAACGAAAAATGAAGGAAAAAATAAGGAAAAGTGACAGAAAATGAAGGTAAGGAGCAACGAAGGAAAAGAAAGGGAAAAATCAAGGAAAAAAATTTAGTCAATTATTCCTTCCATTAAAAAAAAAACATGAAGGAAAATTAAGAAAAACTTGAGGGAAATGGAGGAAAAATGAAGGAAAATTAATTTAAAAATGGAGGGAAAATGAAGAAATTAATGGGAAAATAGTGATTCCAGTAAATCCCAGAAAAATCAAAAAAATCCCAGAGAGAAATTCTAGGAGACATTTTAAAAATAAAAAAAATCGTCATAATTTTTTAAAAGCAACAATTTAATTTATTCCCAGCTTTCCTAACTCGATTTAATTTTAAATTTAATTTTAAATTAAATTTAATTAAATTATTTTACTTTTAAATTAAACTTAATTCATTTTGGTGGGTTTTCACATCCCGATTTTTTTTTTTTATAATCAAAAAAAAATAAAGTTGAAAATTTAAAATTAACTAATATTTATTTAAATTCTGATTTTTTTTAAAAAAAAATTTACATTCAAAAAGTTCAATTTAAAAAATTATGATTTTAAAAAATTCGGATTTTCCTCCCTGGAAGACTCAAAACTGTGGAGATCGCCTGGAAATTGAGATGGGAAAATTTCTAAAAATTAAAAAAAAAAAAAAATTAAAAATTTTAAATTAAAAATTTTTAAAAAATGAAAATTGGGATGGGAAATGTGTCTGGAAACTTCCAGGGATGATTCCAGGAGGAAAATTTGGATTTTTTTTTTTTTTTCCCAACGGATCCCGTCTGGAAGAAGAAAAAAATTAAAAATTAAAATAATTTTAAAAAATATTCAAGTGAAAGAATCCAAAATTCAGGCGTTTCGTTCCCAAAAATCCTGAAATTCAAAATCCAATTGGGAACTTTGGGGGCGTTTTTGGGGCAAATTTGGGTTGATTGGATTTTAATTAACGGGGTAATTAACAAATGGCAGCGAAAAAAAGAGAGAGAAGGGAAAACTGCCCTCGATCTCCCAGGATTGATTTAAAAAATCAATAAAAATCGATTAAAAATCAATTTAAAATCGATTAAAAGTCAATTTAAAATCGATTAAAATTCAATTTAAAATCAATTAAAAATCTATTTGAAATCAATTTAAAAAAAAGAATTTTAAAAATCCAGGGATTTTTTTTGGGGGGGAAAACGAGTGAATTAAATTAAAATTAAAAAGTGGGAATATTCAGTCCTTTATCCGTTATGGGAATAGAATTCTGGCAGTGTTAAAAATAGGGAATATTCGATATTTTATCCTTTATGGAAATGGAATTCCAACGGTATTAAAAATAGGGAATATTCAATATTTTATGGATTTTGGAGATGGAATTCCAGCGGTGTTAAAAACAGGGAATATTCAATATTTTATGGATTTTGGAGATGGAATTCCAGCGGTGTTTTAAAAACTGGGAATATTCAATATTTTATTTTCTGAATTTTGGAGATGGAATTCCAGCGGTGTTTTAAAAAACTGGGAATATTCAATATTTTATTCGTTTTGGAGATGGAATTCCAGCGGTGTTTTAAAAAACTGGGAATATTCAATATTTTATTCGTTTTGGAGATGGAATTCCAGCGGTGCCTCTGAAACAGCTGGGAATATTCAATATGGTATTCGTTCTGGAGATCCCAGAGATTCCAGCGGCCTTTGAAACAGCTGGAATATTCTGAATTCCCGGATTCTCTGGAATTCCTGGAATTTTGGAGATTCCTGGAACCCCCAGAGACCCCAAAGCCCCTGGAGCCCCTGGAACCTCGGGGACCCCTGGAATTCTTGGAGCTCCCGGAATTCTTGGAGCTCCCGGAATTCTCGGAGCCCCCGGAATTCTTGGGGTCCCCGGAATTCTTGGGGTCTCCGGAATTCTCGGAGTCCCTGGAATTCTTGGAGCCTCCAGAGCCTCTGGAGCCCCTGGAATTCCAGGAATCTCTGGAACCCCCAGAGCCTCTGGAGCCCCCCGAGACCCCAAAGCCCCTGGAGTTTCTATGGATTTTGGAGATGGAATTCCAGCGGTGTTAAAAACTGGGAATATTCAATATTTTATGGATTTTGGAGATGGAATTCCAGCGGTGTTAAAAATTGGGAATATTCAATATTTTATCCTTTATGGGAATGGAATTCCAGCGGTGTTTTTAAAAAACTGGGAATATTCAATATTGGAACTCCTGGAGACCCCAAAGCCCCCGGAACCTCTGGAACAGCTGGAATTCCTGGAATTCCTGGAACCCCCAGAACCTCTGGAACCGCTGGAATTCCTGGAACCCCCAGAGACCCCAAAGCCTCTGGAACCGCTGGAATTCCTGAATTCCCCGGAGCCTCTGGAATTCTTGGAATTCTTGGAATCTCTGGAACCCCCAGAGACCCCAAAGCCCTTGGAGCCCCTGGAATTCTTGGAGCCCCCAGAACCTCTGGAACCCCTGGAATTCCTGGAACCCCCAGAGACCCCAAAGCCCCTGGAGCCCTTGGAGCCCCCGGAATTCTTGGAGCCCCCAGAGTCTCTGGAATTCTTGGGAGTCCCCGGAATTCTTGGAGCTCCCAGAACCCCTGGATTCCTTGGAGCTCCCAGAGCCCCCGGAATTCTTGGAGTCCCTGGAATTCTTGGAGCCCCCGGAGCCTCTGGAATTCCTGGAATCTCTGGAACCCCCAGAGCCTCTGGAGCCCTTGGAGCCCCTGGAATTCTTGGAGCCCCCGGAGCCTCTGGAATTCTCGGAGGCCCCGGAATTCTCGGAGTCCCTGGAATTCTTGGAGCCTCCAGAGCCTCTGGAATTCCTGGAACCCCCAGAGACCCCAAAGCCCCTGGAGCCCCTGGAACCTCGGGGACCCCTGGAATTCTTGGAGCCCCCGGAATTCTTGGAGCCCCCAGAGCCCCCGGAATTCTCGGAGCCCCCGGAGCCCCCCAGCCCGAGGGGAATGGGGACACTCCCGAGCGTCCCCCGCTCCCTCCCTTCCTCCTCCTCCTCCTCCTCCTCCCGCAGCGAGGGAAGGCTCGCAGCGCCGGGTGGGGACGGGCGGACTTTGACACCGCCACCATCCCTGTGCCACCCCCGGGACACGGCACGGCACGGCGGGAGTGGCACCCGGGGACACCGGGAGGGGACACCGGGAGGGGACAACAACGGCCAGGGAGGGGACACGGCCAGGGAGGGGACACCGGGAAGGGACACCGGGAAGGGACACCGGGAGGGGACAACAACGGCCAGGGAGGGGACACGACCAGGGAGGGGACACCGGGAGGGGACAACGGGAGGGGACAACAACAGCCAGGGAGGGGACACGGCCAGGGAGGGGACAACGGGAGGGGACACCGGGAGGGGACACCGGGAGGGGACACCGGGAGGGGACACCGGGAAGGGACACCGGGAGGGGACACCGGGAGGGGACACCGGGAAGGGACACCGGGAGGGGACAACGGGAGGGGACACCGGGAGGGGACAACAACGGCCAGGGAGGGGACACGGCCAGGGAGGGGACACCGGGAAGGGACACCGGGAGGGGACAACGGGAGGGGACAACGGGAGGGGACACCGGGAGGGGACACCGGGAGGGGACGCGGGAAGGGACACCGGGAGGGGACACCGGGAGGGGACACCGGGAGGGGACACCGGGAGGGGACACCGGGAAGGGACACCGGGAGGGGACAACGGGAGGGGACACCGGGAGGGGACACGGCGGGGAGGAACTGCGGGGAAACTGGGGAGGAGTTGAGGAGAAACTGGGGAGGAATTCGGAAGGAACTGGGGAGAAACTTGGGAGGAATTGGGGAAAAACTGGGGAAGATTTGGAGAGGAACTGGGAAGGAATTGGGGGGAAACTGGGGAGGAATTGGGGGGAAACTGGGAAGGAATTGGGGGGAAACTGGGGAGGAATTGGGGGGAAACTGGGAAGGAATTGGGGGGAAACTGGGAAGGAATTGGGGGGAAACTGGGGAGGAATTGGGGGGAAACTGGGGAAGATTTGGGGAGGAACTGGGAATGTGGGAACTCTCCAGGCAGGGAGTCAGGGCCTGGCCCTCGCTGGGATTTTGGGAATTCTCAGTGCTGGAATCGCTGCCCTCAGGTGAAATCCCTGAGCAGAAAAGAACAGAAAAGAGTGAAAAAAGAGCAGAAAAAAAAAGGAAAATCCCAGCCAGAGCAGCCGGGCTGGAGCAGAAAAAAAGGAAAATCCCAGCCAGAGCAGCCGGGCTGGAGCAGAAAAAAAGGAAAATCCCAGCCAGAGCAGCCGGGCTGGAGCAGAAAAAAAGGAAAATCCCAGCCAGAGCAGCCGGGCTGGAGCAGAAAAAAAGGAAAATCCCAGCCAGAGCAGCCGGGCTGGAACAGAAAAAAAGGAAAATCCCAGCCAGGGCAGCCAGGCTGGAGCAGGGGCGCCTCCAGCTTCTCTTCCCTGGAAGTTTTTAACGGCAGGGAAGGGAAATCCAGGATGGGATGGAGCCATGGATGGATATTGGATCCATGGATATTGGATATTGGATCCATGGGTATTGGATATTGGATATTGGATATTGGATCCATGGGTAATTGGATATTGGATATTGGATCCATGGGTATTGGATATTGGATATTGGATATTATATATTGGATCCATGGGTATTGGATATTGGATCCATGGGTATTGGATATTGGATATTGGATATTGGATCCATGGATATTGGATATTGGATCCATGGGTATTGGATATTGGATATTGGATATTGGATATTGGATCCATGGATATTGGATATTGGATATTGGATATTGGATATTGGATCCATGGATATTGGATATTGGGTATTGGATCCATGGATATTGGATATTGGATATTGGATATTGGGTATTGGATCCATGGATATTGGATATTGGATATTGGATATTGGATATTGGATATTGGATCCATGGATGGTGAATGTTGGATGGATGGTGGATCCATGATCTGATTGAACAAAACCCCCCAGGTCTGGATATGGATATTGGCCCATATATTGGATCCATGGATATCGCCCATAGGTTGGAATTGCACCCCATAAAACGGATCCATGGATAAAGGATATCCCCCATGGGACTGGGATCATTGCGACATCGCACCCCTGGATATTGGATCCATTGGATATTGGAAATCACCTGGGTCTGGATATCGCTCCATAGATCTTGGATCCATGGAAGGTGGATATTGGATCCATGGTTATAGAATCCCATGGATATCTCCCCAGATATTGGATCCATAGGAAATCCCAGGATACTGGAATCCCCACCCCTAAAATACTGCATCCAACGAAATCCCGTGGATATTGGATATTGGCCCCTAAATAGGGTGTCCATGGATATTGGATGGCTCCAAGGATATTGGATATGCATCCCAATTGGATATTGGATCCATGTAGATATTGCAAGTATGGGATCATCCTGGAAATATTGGATCCAGGATTGGATATTGGATATTGGGTATTGGATCCATGGATATTGGATATTGGATATTGGATATTGGGTATTGGATCCATGGATATTGGATATTGGATATTGGATATTGGATATTGGATATTGGATCCATGGATGGTGAATGTTGGATGGATGGTGGATCCATGATCTGATTGAACAAAACCCCCCAGGTCTGGAATCACCCCAAAAACGGATCCAAAAAAAACCCCAAGACTGGAATCACCCCAAAAACGGATCCAAAAAAACCCCCAAGACTGGGATCACGCCACATCCCACCCCCGAAACTGATCCAGGCAAAATCCCTGGGTCTGGAATGGCCCCAAAAACGGATCCAAAAAAAAACCCCAAGACTGAAATCACCTCAAAATTAGATCAAAGGAAAGCCCCGGGTCTGGAATCCCCACCCCAAAATCTCACCCCAAAAACGAATCAAAGGAAACCCCAGAAACTGGAATCGCCCCAAAATCGGATCCAAAAAAACCTCCCAAGACTCGAATCACCCCAAAATCGGATCAAAGGAAACCCCAGAGACTGGAATCGCCCCAAAACTGGATCAAAGGGAACCCCAAACGCTGAAATCACCCCAAAATCGGATGAAAGGAAAGCCCCAGGTCTGGAATTTCCCCCAAATCGGATCTAAAAAAATCTCCCAAGACTGGAATCACCCCAGAATCGGATCAGAGAAACCCCAGAGACTGGAATCACCCCAAAAACGGATCCAAAAATAACCCCAAGACTGGAATCACCCCAAAATCGGATCAGAAGAAAGCCGGGGGATACCGCAAAAATAACCCCAAGACTGGAATCACCCCAAAATCGGATGAAAGGAAATCTCAAGGACTGGAATCACCCCAAAAATTGGATCAAAGGAAACCCCAAGGACTGGAATCACCCCAAAATTTGATGAGAGGAAATCTCAGAGACTGGAATCACCCCAAAATTTGATGAGAGGAAACCCCAAGACTGGAATCACCCCAAAATCGGATCAGAAGAAAGCCCCGGGTCTGGAATTACCCCAAAATCGGATCAAAGAAATCCTAGAGACTGGAATCACCCCAAAATCGGATGAAAGGAAACCCCAAGGACTGGAATCACCCCAAAAATTTGATGAAAGGAAACCCCAAGGACTGGAATCACCCCAAAATTTGATGAAAGGAAATCTCAAGGACTGGAATCACCCCAAAATTTGATGAAAGGAAATCTCAAGGACTGGAATCACCCCAAAATCGGATCAAAGGAAACCCCAAGACTGGAATCACCCCAAAATCTGATGAGAGGAAGTTGCCGGGTGTGGAATTTGCTCCGGCAGCGCCCGGGCCGCGCTCTCTGTTCCCCTGCCAGAGATTCCTTCAAAGCATCCCCCCAAAAAAATCCTCCATAAAATCCAAATTCGGGAGACGAAAAATCCCCCAAAAAAAAAAAAAAAATCCGCTCCTACAACCCCCGAGCTGCCCGCGGGGTGAGGAAGCTGAGAAACGGGGAAAAAAAAAATTAAAATAAATTAATTTTTTAAAAAAAGAAATAAAAGATCAAAACGATCAAAAATATTTGCCTTGATTTGTCTTTTTTTTCCGCCGGGCTCCCTTCCAGACCCACGATCCAATTTTCCAGCCATTGATTATTTCCAAACGCGAAGTCTTTAAGGAGTTCCAACATTTTTTTATTATTATTATTAATTTTTTTTTCTTCCCTCTCTCCTCCTCTTCAAACTCCTTTGGGGTTTGGGTTAGGTTTGATTTTTTTTTTTTTTAATTTTTCCCTTCTTGTATTTTGTAAGGACGGTTCGGATTCAATCCCTAATAAAAAAAAAAAAATAATTAAAATCGCAGACTTTTCAAAAGCCGTTCCAGCGATTTTCCAGCCTCCAGATGGGATAAATATTAAATGGATCCTGTGGAGAATAAAATAAAAGAATAAAAAAAAAAAAATAAAAGAATGGCTGCAAAGTGAGCAGAGCGTTTGATGATTTTTCCTGTCGCTCATTGAGGGAGGAACTGGTGAAAAATTCCGATTTTCCCCTTTGAGATAAACCCGTTGCTTTTGCTTTAAAAATCGAATTTTTCCCCCTAAAACCGCCCGGAGAAAGGAAATTTTATTCTCGCTTTGGAAACCGCGTTTTTCAACAGCTCCGGCCGCAAAACCTGCTCGAAATTCGCCGCGGTCTGAAAAGAAATTTTGGGGGAGAAAAATGGGAATAAATGAACAAAAAAAGGGATTTTTTTGAGGGGGTTGAAAAAGGAGAAATTCTCCCCGGGCAGCATCAAAGCCGCGCTCACCGGGACTCCTCGGGAAAAGGAAATAAAATCCAATTTATAAAAACCCGATCGACAAAAATCCGATTTATTTCCAATTTCGGCTCCTTCCCGAGGATTTTTTTCTTTTTTTCGGGTCGATCCTTCTCCACCTTTTCTTCCTTTCTGCCTTAAAAACAAATAAATCAAAGCGGGAAAAAAAAAAAAAAAAAAAAAGCGCTGGCAAATCCTCCAGCACTGAAAAAAAAAAAAAATAAAATAAAATAAACAACGAATAAAATCGGGATTAAAAAGCCGGAAAATCGCAGGGAAATGGCAGGAAAATCCCCAAATTCACAGACACGAATTCGGCCTCAAATTGGGGGAAAATTCGGATTTTTTTTCCGGCGCCGGGAGCTCCGAGCTCCTCAAAGCTTTTAACTTTCAACTTGGCCTTGACCCCGCGGCCTCCCCGTGCCGGGAATGGGGCGAGACCCTCGGCAAACAGGGCGGAAAAAAAGGAAAAAAAAAGTGAAAATGCACCGGGAAAAGGGAAAAAAAAAAAAGTGAAAATGCACCGGGAAAAGGGAAAAAAAAAGTGAAAATGGACCGGGAAAAGGGGAAAAAAAAAAGTGAAAATGGACCGGGAAAAGGAAAAAAAAAATGTGAAAATGGACCGGGAAAAGGGAAAAAAAAAGTGAAAATGGACCGGGAAAAGGGAAAAAAAAAAAGTGAAAATGGACCGGGAAAAGGGAAAAAAAATGTGAAAATGGACCGGGAAAAGGAAAAAAAAAAATGTGAAAATGCACCGGGAAAAAGGAAAAAAAAAGTGAAAATGCACCGGGAAAAGGGAAAAAAAAACAACTTCGAGAAATTGGGATTGTGGGGATTTTATTTTTTATTTTTTTATTTTTTATTTTTTATTTTTTATTTTTTATTTTTATTTTTTATTTTTTATTTTTTTTATTTTTTTATTTTTTATTTTTTATTTTTTATTCTTTATTTTTTATTTATTTTTGTGTTATATATTTATATTTTATTTTTATTATGTTTTTATTTTTAAATTTATTTTTTTTTTCTGCTCCCGTGGAAATCGGATTTTTGATTTTTTTTCATTGATTTTCTTTTTTTTTTGTCCCCCTGAGGAAATGGAATGCCTTTATTTTTGATTTTTTTTTTCCTTGATTTTTTTTCCCCGGCAGAAAATTAATTTTTATTATTATTTTTTATTTTTACTTGATTTTTTTCCCCGTGGAAACGGAATCATTTAATTTTTGATTTTTCCTTCATTTTTTCCCCAATGGAAATGGAATCATTTTATTTTTGATTTTTACTTGGATTTTTTTCCCTGAGGAAACCGAATTATTTCATTTTTTTGAGTTTTTACCTGTTCGTTTCTTTGTTTATTCCTGCCATAATTTTATTGTTTAATTTTCAATTTTTACCTGATTTTTTTTTTCCCCTGCCGAAATTCAATTCTCGCATTTTTGATTTTTACTTGAATTTTCTTTTTCCCTGCAGAAATATTTCGTTTTTTTTTTTATTCCCTGCCGGAATAATTTTTTTTTTTTTTATTTTCAGTTTTTACTTGAATTTTTTTCCCTGCAGAAACGGAACTTTTTCATTTTGATTTTTACCCGATTTTTATTTTTTTTCCCGGCGATTGCGAGGGGATTTTTTTTTTTTACGGGCTGGATTTTAGGGCTGTGTTTGAGGAGTTAATTGCGATTTTTCCCCGCCTGCCACCATCGCTCCTAACCCGCATTTCCACCGCATTTTCCTCCTCCGGATCGTGGTTTGGTGGCCCAAAGAAAAAAAAAAAAAAAGGATTTTTAAATTGAATTAATTTTTAATTGAATTAATTTTAAATTCCCTTTTAATTAAAGGGAATTTCAATTTTTGATCAAAAAAAAATCTCGGGGTTCGTCCGCACCAATTAAAAGTTGAAGCCGCTTTTGGGGGAATTTCCACAAAGATTTTCCCAAGCGCGACTTTCGGGAAGAAAACAGAGAGGAAAAAGAAAAAAAAAAAAAAAAACTGTTTGTAGCGTCGTGTAGAGAAAATTAAAAATATGATTTTTGCACGGTGATTTAACGGCGGGCACTGCTATTATTCTGTTAAATTATTATAATAAATTATTATGTTAAAATTTTATGTTGAATTATTATATGAAATTATTATGTCAAAATATCACGTTGAATTATTATATGAAATTATTATGTCAAAATATTACGTTGAATTATTATATGAAATTATTATGTTAAAATTTTATGTTGAATTGTTATATTAAATTATCATGTTAAATTAGTATATTAAATTATATTAAATTACTGTATTAAATGATTAAATTGTTGTATTAAATTATTATGAAATTATTACGAAATTGTGTTAAATTCTATTCAATTCTATTAATTTATTATGAATTTTTGTGAAATAATTCTCGCATTCTCCCCGAATTTTCGGCTTCCGTGGGATCCCCGCGTCCTTTCCCATTTCTCCACCTGCCCGCTGCTCCCGGAGGAATTTCCTCTTTTATTTTCCATTTTCCCAAAATTTTTTCCCTCCGGGATATTTCCAGGGCCCAGCGCCCCCGCAGGGCTTTTTTTGGGGTTTGTTTTTGTTTTTTTTTTTTTTTGGGGATCTCAGGATTGGGATTTTCCCCTCTCTCCTGATTTTACGGGGATAAAATCGGGATTAAAATCGGGATTTTTGGAGGATGAGGATGGTGGGGAGGAAGGCTCCGGGCTCAATCCCTGCCCTGAAGGGTCCAGGGCTCTGGGCAGCAGAAACCGCGCGGATAAATTATTTAAAAAATTTAAAAAAATGAAAATTTTAAAGGTAAAAACGTTAAAAAATAAAAAACCTAAAGGTGTTTTCCATCCCCGCCCGGGATTTTCCCTCCCCGATTCTCGCCCTCCCCCATTTCCCCACCTCTGATTTTCCAACCCCCCCCCCAAAAAAAACCCAAAAAACCCCAAAATTTTATTTTTTTATTTCCAAGAATCCTCTCAGGAGCCACCAACGCGTCCCCTCCTGTCACGTGCGGTGTCCCCTCCTCCCCTTCCTCCTCCTCCTCCTCCTCCTCCTCCTCCTCCTCCTCCTCTCCCCATAAAACCATTTTCGCAATTTCTTCAGCGCTTTATAGACCCTGCACCTTTTTTTTTTTTTTTTTTTTTTTCCCCGCTCGGGGTTGGATTTTCCCTTTCCCTCCCTCCCTCCTCCTCCTCCTTTTTTTATTTTAATTTTTTTTTTTTTCTTTTCCCGCTCGGGGTTGGATTTTCCCTTTCCCTCCCTCCCTCCTCCTCCTCCTCCTTTTTTTTTTTTTTTTTTTATTTTATTTTTTTTTTTTTTTCCCCGCTCGGGGTTGGATTTTCCCTTTCCCTCCCTCCCTGCCTCCCTCCTCCTCCTCCTCCTCCTCCTCCTTTTTTTTTTTTTTTTAATTTTTTTTTTTTTTCTTTTCCCGCTCGGGGTTGGATTTTCCCTTTCCCTCCTCCCTCCCTCCTCCTCCTCCTCCTCCTTTTTTTTTTTTAAATTTTATTTTATTTTTTTTTTTTTTCCCCCGCTCGGGGTTGGATTTTCCCTTTCCCTCCCTCCTCCTCCTCCTCCTCCTCCTCCTCCTCCTTTTTTTTTTTTTTTTTTAATTTTTTTTTTTTTTTTCCCTCTCGGGGTTGGATTTTCCCTTTCCCTCCCTCCCTCCTCCTCCTCTTTTTTTTTTTTTAATTTTATTATTTTATTTATTTATTTATTTTTTTTTTTTTATATCCCTTTTTTCACCAATGAGCGAACCTCCACCCTCCGCGTCGGGCCGGCCCCGAAATCAAAACCCGCTCCTGCGGCGCCGCTCGCCGCCTTTCCCCTTCCCTCGCCCCCCCACCCAAATCCGGGGACCCCCCTCGGGCCGTGCCCCCCGAATCCTCCCCATGCCCCGGCCCCCCCCATGCAGCCCCCGGGCCTCGAGGGGCTCCTGGCGGCTCCCGGTGGCTACTCCGCCTCGCAGCCCAGGGCTCTCCTTCCTCCCCACCCTCCTCCTCCTCCCTCCTCGCCTCCCCCCTCCATGAACCCGGGCTACCCCCCGGAGGTTCCCCCCGAACCCCCCAAAGCCCCCCCGGGTTCGGCTCCGTTACCTTACGGTTATTTCACCGGTGGCTACTATTCGTGCCGGGTGGCCACCACCGCTCGCGCCTCTTCCCTCAAAGCTCCCCCGGCAGCTCCGGGGCCGTTCCCGGCACCGGAAAAATTCTTGGAAAGTCCCGGAGGAAGCGCCGAGGATTTCCAGAACCGTCCGCCCGAATTCGCCTTTTACGCGGGTTACGGAGCCGCCTACCCCCCCGTGCCCGGCTACCTGGACGTGTCCGTGGTGCCCGCGCTGGGCGAGCCCCGCCACGAGCCTTTGGTGCCCGTGGACGGTGGCTACCACCAGCCCTGGCCACTGGCCGCGCCCTGGAGTGGCCAAATGTGCTGCGCCAAGGAGCAGGGCCAGGCCGGGCTGCTGCTGAAATCCGCGTTCGCAGGTAAAAACTGAGCGGGGACGGCGGTGAAAGGGTTAAAATTGTCGGGGTTTGGGGGAATTTTGGGGTTTTTTGGGGTTGGTTTTGTCGTGGGGGTGTTGTGAGGTGGAGAGGGTTTGGGGTTCCTGAAATAATAATTTTTTTAAAATTTTATTTTATTTTTATTTTATTTTATTTTATTTTATTTTATTTTATTTTATTTTATTTTATTTTATTTTATTTTTATTTTATTTTATTTTATTTTTATTTTATTTTATTTTATTTTTATTTTATTTTATTTTATTCTATTTTGTTTTATTTCATTTTATTTAACTTACCACGGCCATTTGTAACTCGGAGCAGGAAGGTGATTGGTGGGGATTCAAGTGATCAATTATCGGGGTTAAAACGATCAATTATCGGGATTGAAATGATCAGTTATAGGGGTTAAAATGATCAATTATCAATGTTCAGAGGATCAATTATCAGAGTTCAGATGATCAATTATCAGGGTTAAAATGATCAATTATCAATGTTCAGAGGATCAATTATCAGAGTTCAGATGATCAATTATCGGGATTAAAATGATCAGTTATCAAGGTTCAGATGATCAATTATCGGGATTCAAATGATCAATTATCAGGGTTCAGATAATCATTTATTGGGCTCCAGCTGATCAATTATCAGGATTCAAATGATCAATTATAGGGGTTCAGATGATCAATTATCGGGATTGAAATGATCAATTATCAGGGTTCAGATGATCAATTATCAGGGTTCAGATGATCAATTATCGGGGTTCAATATGATCATTAAATTATCGGGGTTTGTGGATTTTTGTGGATTTTTGGCGGGGCCAGGCCGGGCTGCTGCTGAAATCCGCGTTCGCAGGTAAAAACTGAGCGGGGACGGCGGTGAAAGGGTTAAAATTGTCGGGGTTTGGGGGAATTTTGGGGTTTTTTGGGGTTGGTTTTGTCGTGGGGGTGTTGTGAGGTGGAGAGGGTTTGGGGGTCGTGAAATAAGAAATTTTTTTAAATTTTATTTTATTTTAATTTAATTTAATTTAATTTAATTTTATTTTATTTTATTTTATTTTATTTTATTTTATTTTATTTTATTTTATTTTATTCTATTTTATTTTAGTTTTATTTTATTTTATTTTATTCTATTCTATTTAACTTACCACGGCCATTTGTAACTCGGAGCAGGAAGGTGATTGGTGGGGATTCAAGTGATCAATTATCGGGATTAAAATGATCAATTATCAGGGTTCAGATGATCATTTATTGGGCTCCAGCTGATCAATTATCAGGATTCAAATGATCAATTATAGGGGTTCAGATGATCAATTATCGGGATTGAAATGATCAATTATCAAGGTTCAGATGATCAATTATCAGGATTAAAATTATCAGTTATCAGGATTCAGATGATCAATTATCAGGGTTCAGAGGATCAATTATCAGGATTAAAATGATCAATTATCAAGGTTCAGATGATCAATTATCAGGGTTCAGATGATCAATTATCGGGGTTCAATATGATCATTAATTTATCGGGTTTTGTGGATTTTTGTGGATTTTTGGCGGGGCCAGGTCGGGCTGCTGCTGAAATCCGCGTTCGCAGGTAAAAACTGAGCGGGCGTGGGGGTGAAAGGGTTAAAATTGTCGGGGTTTGGGGGAATTTTGGGGTTTTTTGGGGTTGGTTTTGTCGTGGGGGTGTTGTGAGGTGGAGAGGGTTTGGGGGTCGTGAAATAAGAATTTTTATTTTATTTTATTTTATTTTTATTTTATTTTTATTTTATTTTATTTTATTTTATTTTTATTTTATTTTATTTTATTTTATTTTATTTTATTTTATTTTATTTTATTTTATTTTTTTTTATTTTATTTTATTTTATTTTATTTTATTTTTATTTTTATTTTATTTTATTTTTATTTTATTTTATTTTATTTTATTTTTATTTTATTTTATTTTATTTTATTTCTCACGGCCATTTGTAACTCGGAGCAGGAAGGTGATTGGTGGGGATTCAAGTGATCAATTATCGGGGTTCAGATGATCAATTATCAGGATTAAAATGATCAGTTATCAAGGTTCAGATGATCAATTATCAGGATTAAAATGATCAATTATCAGGGTTCAGATGATCAATTATCGGGGTTCAGATGATCAATTATCGGGGTTCAAGATGATCATTAAATTATCGGGGTTTGGGGGAATTTTGGGTTTTTTTTCTTGTTGTGGTGAGGTGGAGAGGGTTGGGGTTCGTGAAATAATAATAATTTAATTTAATTTAATTTATCACGGCCATTTGTAGCTCGGAGCAGGAAGGTGATTGGTGGGGATTCAAGTGATCAATTATCGGGATTAAAATGATCAATTATCGGGGTTCAGATAATCATTTATTGGGATTAAAATGATCAATTATCGGGGTTCAGATAATCATTTATTGGGATTAAAATGATCAATTATCGGGGTTCAGATAATCATTTATTGGGATTAAAATGATCAATTATCGGGGTTCAGATAATCATTTATTGGGATTCAAATGATCGTTTATAGGGGTGCAAATGATCATCGATCAAGGTTCAAAGGATCATTTATCGGGCTCCAGCTGATCAATTATCGGGATTCAAATGCTCATTGATCAGAATTCGGATGATCAATTATCGGGATTCAAATGCTCATTGATCAGAATTCGGATGATCAATTATCGGGATTCAAATGATCATTGATCAGAATTCGGATGATCAATTATCGGGATTCAAATGATCATTGATCAGAATTCGGATGATCAATTATCGGGATTCAAATGATCATTGATCAGAATTCGGATGATCAATTATCGGGATTCAAATGATCATTTATCGGGATTAAAAGGATCATTTATGGGGATATAGGTGACCACATTATCGGGGTTCACACGACGATATTTTTGGGGGTTCAGGTGATTTTTTTGGAGGTTCAGGTGATATTTTGGGTTCTCAGGTGATTTTTGGGGTTCAGGTGATATTTTGGGGGCTCAGAAAATGATATTTTGGCTTCTCAGGTGATATTTTGGGGGCTCAGGTGATATTTTAAGGGTTCAGGTGATTTTTGGGGTTCAGGTGATATTTTGGGTTCTCAGGTGATTTTTGGGGTTCAGGTGATATTTTGGGGGCTCAGACAATGATATTTTGGGGGGCTCAGGTGATATTTTGGGTTCTCAGGTGATTTTTGGGGTTCAGGTGATATTTTGGAGGTTCAGACAATGATATTTTGGGGGGTTCAGGTGATATTTTGGGGGCTCAGGTGATACTTTGGGACATTTTCCGGGTTCAGACAATGACATTATCGCAGTCCACTCTTTATTTCGGGGATTCAGACGATGATATTTTGGGTTTGGGGATTTTGGGTTTTTTTGGTTGTGGGGTGGGTTTTTGTGGGGGGGGTGGTGTTCGGCGCCGGGGTTTGGGGATTTTTTGGGATTTTTTGGGGACACCCCTGACCCCTCTGTGTCCCCAGGCCGTGTCCCCAGGAGGGCTGGGATGGGTTTGGGATGGGTTTGGGGATATTTAGGATTTTTTTGGGGACACCCCTGACCTTTCTGTCCCCCCAGATCCCCCCCAGGAGGGCTGGGATGGGTTCGGGATGGGTTTGGGGATATTTAGGATTTTTTGGGGACACCCCTGACCCCTGTGTCCCCCCAGATCCCCCCCAGGAGGGCTGGGATGGGTTTGGGGATATTTAGGATTTTTTGGGGACACCCCTGACCCCTGTGTCCCCCCAGATCCCCCCCAGGAGGGCTGGGATGGCTTTGGGGATATTTAGGAATTTTTTGGGGACACCCCTGACCCCTGTGTCCCCCCAGATCCCCCCCAGGAGGGCTGGGCTGGGTTTGGGGATATTTAGGATTTTTTGGGGACACCCCTGACCCCCCTGTGTCCCCCCAGATCCCCCCCAGGAGGGCTGTGCCCTGCGCAGGGGCCGCAAGAAGCGCGTTCCGTACACCAAGGGGCAGCTGAAGGAGCTGGAGAAGGAATTCGCCGGCAGCAAATTCATCACCCGCGAGCGCAGGAGGAAAATCTCGGCCGCCACCGCCCTGAGCGAGCGGCAGGTCACCATCTGGTTCCAGAACCGCCGCGTCAAGGAGAAAAAAGTGGCGGCCAAAAGTAAAAACGGCACCGGCGGCACCCCCTGAGCGGCACTGGGGGGACACCGGGACCCCCCGATTGGCACCGGGACACCCCGAGTGGCACCGGGACCCCCTGAGCGACACTGGGGGGACACCGGGACCCCCCGATTGGCAGGCACTGGGGGACACCGGGACCCCCCGAGTGGCACCTGGGCATTGAGGGGACACCGGGACCCCCCGATTGGCACCGGGACCCCCCGATTGGCACTGGGGGGACACCGGGACCCCCCGATTGGCACCTGGGCATTGAGGGGACACCGGGACCCCCCGATTGTAACCGGGACCCCCCGATTGGCACCGGGACCCCCCCGATTGGCACTGGGGGACACCGGGACCCCCCGACTGTCACCTGGGCACTGGGGGGGCACCGGGACCCCCCGATTGTAACCGGGACACCCCGATTGGCACCTGGGCACTGGGGGGACACCGGGACCCCCCGATTGGCACTGGGACACCCCGATTGGCACCGGGACCCCCCCAGTTGGCACCGGGACACCCCGATCGGCACTGAGGGGACACTGGGACCCCCCTTTGTCACCGGGACCCCCCGATTGGCACCGGGACCCCCCTTTGTCACTTGGGCATTGAGGGGACACCGGGACCCCCCCTTTGGAACCGGGAACCCCCAATTGGCACCGGGACACCCCGATTGTCACCTGGGCACTGAGGGGACACCGGGACCCCCGATTGGCACTGAGGGGACACCGGGACCCCCCGATTGTCACCTGGGCATTGAGGGGACACCGGGACCCCCCTTTGTCACCGGGAACCCCCAATTGGCACCGGGACACCCCGATTGTCACCTGGGCACTGAGGGGACACCGGGACCCCCCGATCGGCATTGAGGGGACACCGGGACCCCCCTTTTGTCCCCGAGATCCCCCGATTGACACTGAGGGGACACCGGGACCCCCCTTTGTCACCGGGACCCCCCCCCCAGTTTGTCACCACGATCCCAATTTTGTCACCGGGATCCCCCCATTTCTCCCCTGAGGGGACACTGGGACCCCCAGTTTGTCACCAGGACCCCCCGTTTGTCACCAGGACAGTGAGGGGACACCGAGACCCCCCAGTTTGTCCCAGGGACCCCCAGTTTTGTCCCAGGGACCCCCATTTTGTCCCCAGGTCACCCCAGTTTGTCACTGGGACCCCCCCAGTTTATTCCAGGGACCCCCAGTTTGTCACCTGGCCTGTGAGGGGACACCCCCAGTTTGTCCCCAAGACCCCCCAGTTTGTCACTGGGACCCCCAGTTTGTCCCCAGTCCCCCCAGTTTGTCCCCAGTTTGTCACTGGGACCCCCCCAGTTTGTCCCCAGCACTCCCGGTTTGTCCCCAGTTTGTCCCCAGTCCCCCCCAGTTTGTCCCCAGGACCCCCCAGTTTATTCCAGGGACCCCCAGTTTTGTCCCAGTCCCCCCCAGTTTGTCCCCAGTTTGTCCCCAGTTTGTCACTGGGATCCCCCCAGTTTGTCCCCAGTTTATTCCAGGGACCCCCAGTTTGTCCCCAGCACTCCCAGTTTGTCCCCAGTTTGTCCCCAGTTTGTCCCCAGTTTGTCCCCAGTCCCCCCCAGTTTGTCCCCAGTTTGTCCCAGGGACCCCCCAGTTTGTCCCCAGTTTGTCCCAGGGACCCCCAGTTTGTCCCCAGTTTGTCCCAGTCCCCCCCAGTTTGTCCCAGTCCCCCCCAGTTTGTCGCCAGTTTGTCCCAGGGACCCCCCAGTTTGTCCCCAGTTTGTCCCCAGTCCCCCCAGTTTGTCCCCAGTTTGTCCCAGGGACCCCCCAGTTTGTCCCCAGTTTGTCCCCAGTCCCCCCCAGTTTGTCCCCAGTTTGTCCCAGGGACCCCCAGTTTGTCCCCAGTTTGTCCCAGGGACCCCCCAGTTTATCCCCAGCACTCCCAGTTTGTCCCCAGTTTGTCCCCAGTTTGTCCCCAGTTTGTCCCAGCCCCCCCAGTTTGTCCCCGGGACCCCCCCCAGCCCTGCCCCCCCCTCCCTCCCCTCCCCCCCTTTCCAAAGCTCCAAAAATTCCCCCCCAAAAATTCCAATTAAAAACCGCCCCAAAATTCATTAAATCCCCCCCCAAAAAAACCCCAAAAAATCCAAACAAAAACCAAAAAAAACAAAAAAAAAACCAAAAAACCGCTCCCGGGGGGAATTTGGGAGGATCTGAAATTACCAAAAAAAAAAAAAGATTAAAAAAAAAAATTTAAAAAAAAAAAAAAGATCAAAACGCGCATTTAAGGGAGAAAAATTAGAGCATGAATAAATAAAGAATAAATAAATGAAAAAACAAGGAAAGGATGAAGAAACCCCCAGCGAAACGCGATTCATTAATCACGAAAAAAAATTAAAAATATAAAAAAAAAAAATTGAATGTACAGGACATGCTTTGAGCGATGTAGGCGCCCATTTATAAAGGCACGCGCTGCTTTTTATTATTATTATTATTATTAATATTATTATTATTAATAATTTTGGTTTTATCGATAAAAATCCCGTATTTAGCTCTGTCACGAATATTTTTTTTTGGTGGTTTTTTTTTTCCTGTATTTACCGGTGTATAAACGCACGATTAAAGGCGCTGTAGCCCTGTGTGGAGATATTAAAAAAAAATAATAAAAAAATAATAATTATATATAAAAATTATAAAAATTATAAACGTTTCTAAGCCGCGAAAATCCCGCCTGTGTTTTGACAATTAAAGGCCACCCCAAAATTTTTGGTTTGTGCTGAAATCGCCGAGTTTGGACCCGAAAAATCTTTTTTTTAAAAAATTATTTTTAATTTTTGTCTTTGTGGACAGAATTTTGGCTGAGAGAAATCCCCGGAATTAGTTTGGGTTGGTGTTGGAATAAACGGCGTGAAATTAAAAATATGCATTAAATATATTCGGATTTCCATTATTATTATTAATAATTTTTTATTTTAAAATTTTCTTTTTATTTTTTTTTTTTCCTGTTTGTTTTTCTTTTTCTTTTTTTTCCCCTTTTTTCCCCTGTTTCTTTTCCTGTTTCTTTTTATTTTTTTCATTTTCATTTAATTATTTTTGTTTTTATTTTTATTTTTTTCATTTTCATTTTTCTTTTAATTTTAATTTTAATTTTTATTTTCACTTTTATTTTTGTTTTCATTTTAATTTCATTTTCGTTTTCATTTTTCTTTTAATTTTAACTTTAATTTTTTTACTTTAATTTTAATTTTAATGTTTTACTTTAATTTTAATTTTCTTTTCTTTTTCTTTTAGTTTTTTTAATTTTCATTTTCATTTTTAAATAATTATTTTTATTTTAATTTTCTCAGCTCTTTCCAACTTTTCCATAATTTTTTTATTCCTAATAAAAGATTTATTTTATGTTTTAATTGGTTTTGGTTCCTGAGGAGCGGGGCCGAGCCGGTCGTGCTCTCCCTTGGGATTTTCCCATTTTTTCCCATTTTTTTTCCCATTTTTTTCCCAATTTCTTCCCATTTTTCCCATTTTTCCCCATTTTTCCCAATTTTTCCCATTTTTTTCCCAATTTTTTCCCCATTTTTTCCCCATTTTTCCCCAATTTTTTCCCATTTTTCCCCATTTTTCCCAATTTTTTCCATTTTTTTCCCAATTTTTTCCCCAATTTTTCCCCATTTTTTCCCCATTTTTCCCCATTTTTTTCCCCATTTTTCCCCATTTTTTTCCCAATTTTTTCCCATTTTTTCCCCATTTTTCCCCATTTTTTTCCCCATTTTTCCCATTTTTTCCCCATTTTTCCCCATTTTTTTCCCCATTTTTCCCCAATTTTTTCCCAATTTTTTCCCATTTTTCCCCATCTTTCCCAATTTTTCCCCATTTTTCCCCATTTTTTCCCATTTTCTCCCATTTTTCCCAATTTTTTCCCATTTTTTCCCATTTTTCCCCATCTTTCCCAATTTTTCCCCATTTTTCCCCATTTTTCCCCATTTTTCCCCATTTTTTCCCACTTTCTCCCCAATTTTTTCCTCCCTGGGCTTTGCGGAGCTGCCCGGTGACGTCACGCGAACGAGCCAATGACCGCGCGTTCCGGGGTGTGACGTCGAGGCGTGACGTCACAAACCCCGCCCCGAGCCTCTCCTTGACCCCGGCTCCAAAAAAAATCCCGAAAAAAAAAAAAATAATCAGGAAAATGGAAAATTCCCTTTAAAAATCAGGAAAATGGAAAATTCAGGTTAAAATGAAGGAAAATGGAAAATTCAGGTTAAAATGAAGGAAAATGGAAAATTCAGGTTAAAAATCAGGAAAATGGAAAATTCAGGTTAAAATGCAGGAAAATGGATTTTTTTTGGAGGGGAGGATCCAGGAGCTGTTCCCCACTCAAATCCTGCTCGGAAATTTTCAGATATTTATTATTATTATTATTATTATTATTATTATTATTATTACTATTATTATCATCATCATTATTATCATTATTAACATCATTATTATCATTATTATCATTATCATCATTATTATTATTATTATTATTATTATTATTATTATTATTATTATTATTATTATTATTATTATTATTATTATTATATTTGAGACGAGCCTCAAACTGGGGAGAGACGGGACCTAAACTGGGAAAGGACGAGGCTCAAACTGGGGGGAGGAGGTTCAAACTGGGAAAAGACGGGACCTAAACTGGGAAAAGACGCGGCTCAAACTGGGAAAAGACGGGACCTAAACTGGGAAAAGACGCGGCTCAAACTGGGAAAAGACGGGACCTAAACTGGGAAAAGACGCGGCTCAAACTGGGACCAGACGGCAAAAACTGGGCGGTTCAAACTGGGGAGGGACGCGACTCAAACTGGGACCAGACGTGGCTCAAACTGGGAAAAAACGGGACCTAAACTGGGAAAAGATGGGACCTAAACTGGGAAAAGACGCAGCTCAGACTGGGAAGGGACGTGACCTAAACTGGGACCAGACGTGGCTCAAACTGGGGAGGGACGCGGCCCAAACTGGGAAAAGACGGGACCTAAACTGGGAGGAGAGGAGGCTCAAACTGGGAAGATGTGGCTGAAACTGGGACCAGACGTGGCCCAAACTGGGGAGACGAGGCTCAAACTGGGACCAGACGCGGCTCAAACAAACTGGGAAGAGACGCGATCTAAACTGGGAGAGACGCGGCTCAAACTGGAAAGACGCGATCTAAACTGGGAGGAGACGGGACCTAAACTGGGAAGGGACCCGGCCCAAAGTGGGGAGAGGAGGCTCAAACTGGGAAAAGATGGGATCTAAACTGGGAAGGGACGTGGCTCAAACTGGGGAGAGACGCGATCTAAACTGGGAAGAGACCCAGCCCAAAGTGGGAAGACGCGACTCAAACTGGGAAAAGACGCGGCCCAAACTGGGGGGAGGAGGCTCAAACTGGGACCAGACACGGCTCAAACTGGGACCAGACACGGCTCAAACTGGGAAGAGACGCGGCCCAAAGTGGGGAGAGGAGGCTCAAACTGGGACCAGACACGGCTCAAACTGGGACCAGATGTGGCTCAAACTGGGAAAAGACGCGGCTCAAACTGGGAAGGGACCCGGCCCAAAGTGGGGAGAGGAGGCTCAAACTGGGAAGAGACGCGCCTCAAACTGGGAAAAGATGCGATCTAAACTGGGAGAGAAGTGCCCCTAACTGGGAAGAGGACGCGATCTAAACTGGGAGAGACGCGGCCCAAACTGGGGAGACAGGAGGTTCAAACTGGGAAGATGTGGCTGAAACTGGGACCAGGCGAGGCCCAAACTGGGAGAGACGCAGCCCAAAGTGGGGAGAGGAGGTTCAAACTGGGAAGAGACGCGATCTAAACTGGGACCAGACGCGGCTCAAACAAACTGGGAAAAGAAGCGACCTAAACTGGGAATTCTCGCCCTTCCCCCGCTGTTCCCGAGCGGAAAATGCAGGAGGAGGAGGAGGAGGGTGAGGATGGGGGGAGGAGGAGGAGGAGGAGGGGAAGGCTCGGGGGGAGAAGGGGGATGATGATGATGAGGATGATGATGGGGGGAAGGCTCGGGGGGAGGAGGAGGAGGGGAAGGAGGGGAAGGCTCGGGGGGAGGAGGAGGAGGAGGAGGAGGAGGAGGAGGAGGAGGATGATGATGATGGGGGGAAGGCTCGGGGGGAGGAGGAGGAGGAGGAGGAGGAGGAGGAGGAGGAGGAGGAGGAGGAGGAGGAGGAGGAGGAGGAGGAGGAGGAGGAGGAGGAGGAGGAGGAGGAGGAGGAGGAGGAGGAGGAGGAGGAGGAGGAGGAGGGGAGGAGGAGGAGGAGGAGGAAGGAGAGGAAGGCTCGGGGGGAGGAGGAGGATGATGAGGATGAGAGGAAGGCTCGGGGGCAGCTGTCAGGGCCCAGCGCAGCCCAAACATCCTCGTAAAACGCCGGGAAGGAGCCGCGGGCGGGGAAAGGCTCCCAACCCCCTCCCGTTGGCGTTGAACTTGAGACTTGTAAAACCCGGGCCAGAGCACGGATAAAACCTGGCCTAAAACAGGGAAAAAACGGGGGAAAACAGGGATAAAACCTGGCCTAAAACAGGGGAAAAACGGGGGAAAACAGGGATAAAACCTGGCCTAAAACAGGGAAAAAACGGGGGAAAACAGGGATAAAACCTGGCCTAAAACAGGGAAAAAACGGGGGAAAACGGAGATAAAAACTGGGGTAAAACAGGGGAAAAACGGGGGAAAACAGGGATAAAAACTGGGCTAAAACAGGGAAAAAACGGGGGAAAACGGAGACAAAAACTGGGGTAAAACAGGGAAAAAACCGGGGGAAACGGAGATAAAAACTGGGGTAAAACAGGGGAAAAAGGGGGAAAACAGGGATAAAACCTGGGGTAAAATTGAGATAAAAACTGGGGTAAAACAGGGAAAAAACGGGGGAAAAACGGAGATAAAAACTGGGGTAAAACAGGGAAAAAACGGGGGGAAAACGGAGATAAAAACTGGGGTAAAATAGGGGAAAAAGGAGATAAAAACTGGGGTAAAACAGGGGAAAAAACGGGGGGAAACGGAGATAAAAACTGGGGTAAAATAGGGGAAAAAACGGGGGAAACGGAGACAAAAACTGGAGTAAAACAGGGGAAAAACGGGGGAAAACGGAGACAAAAACTGGGGTAAAATAGGGAAAAAACGAGGGAAAACAGAGCCAAAAATTGAATAAAATAGGGTAAAAACCGGGGGAAAACGGAGATAAAAACTGGGTAAAACAGGGAAAAAACGAGGGAAAACGGAGATAAAAACTGGGGTAAAACAGGGGAAAAAGGAGATAAAACCTGGGGTAAAATAGGGGAAAAACCGGGGGAAAACGGAGATAAAAACTGGGGTAAAACAGGGAAAAAACGGGGGAAAACGGAGATAAAAACTGGGGTAAAACAGGGAAAAAAAGGGGAAAACGGAGATAAAAACTGGGGTAAAATAGGGGAAAAAACGGGGGAAAACGGAGATAAAAACTGGGGTAAAACAGGGGAAAAAACGGGGGAAAACGGAGATAAAAACTGGGGTAAAACAGGGAAAAAACGGGGGAAAACGGAGATAAAAACTGGGGTAAAATAGGGGAAAAAACGGGAGGAAACGGAGCCAAAAATTGGGGTAAAATAGGGACTAAACAGGGCTAAAACAGATCTGAAACCTGTCCTAAAACGGTCCCAAACCCGGGTTAAACCAGCCCCAAACCCGGGTTAAACCAGCCCCAAACCCGGGTTAAACCAGCCCCAAACCCGGGTTAAACCAGCCCCAAACCCGAGTTAAACCAGCCCCAAACCCGGGTTAAACCAGCCCCAAATCCCGGGTTAAACCAGCCCCAAACCCGGGTTAAACCAGCCCCAAACCCGGGTTAAACCAGCCCCAAACCCGGGTTAAACCAGCCCCAAATCCGGGTTAAACCAGCCCCAAATCCCGGGTTAAACCAGCCCCAAACCCGGGTTAAACCAGCCCCAAATCCCGGGTTAAACCAGCCCCAAACCCGGGTTAAACCAGCTCTAAACCTGGCCTAGAACATCTCTCTCCTCTCCTCTCCCAATTTCTCAAACCCGAATCCCCCAAATTTTCCCCGAGATCCCCCAAAAAAAGGATCTGGGATCACCAAACTTCTCCTGTCCCCTCTCCCTTCTCCAAATCCCCCAAAATCTCCTTAAAATCCCCCCAAAAAAGGACCTGGGATCACCAAACCTCTCATGTCCCCTCTCCCATCTCCCAAATCCCCAAAAATCCCCCTAAAATCTCCCCAAAATTCCCTAAAATCCCCCCAAAAACAGCTCTGGGATCATCAAACCTCTCCTGTCTCCTCTCCCTTCTCCCAAATCCCCCCAAATCTCCCCAAAATTCCCTAAAATCCCCCCAAAAATCAGCTCCGGGATCACCAAACCTCTCCTGTCCTCACTCCCATCTTCCAATTTCCCCCCAAAATCCCCCAAATTTCCCGCGAAATCTCCCCTAAAAAAGGATCTGGGAACACCAAACGTCTCCTGTTTCCTCTCCCCTCTCCCAAATCCCCAAAATTCCCTCAAAATTCCCCCAAAAAAGGATCTGGGAACATCAAACCTCTCCCCTCTCTCAGTTTTTCCCCCAAATTTCCCCAAAATTCCCAAAAATTTCCCCCAAAATTCCCCCAAAAAAGCTCTGGGAACATCAAACCTCTCCCCTCTCCCAGTTTTTCCCTAAAATTTCCCCAAAATTCCCAAAAATTTCCCCCAAAATTCCCCCCAAAAAGCTCTGGGAACATCAAACCTCTCCCCTCTCCCAGTTTTTCCCTAAAATTTCCCCAAAATTCCCAAAAATTTCCCCCAAAATTCCCCCCAAAATCAGCTCTGGGAACACCAAACCTCTCCCCTCTCCCAGTTTTTCCCCAAAATTTCCCCCAAATTCCCCAAAATTTCCCCCAAAATCAACTCTGGGAACATCAAAAATCAAACTTCTCCCAGTTTTTCCCTAAAATTCCCCAAAATTCCCCCAAAATTCCCAAAAATTCCCCCAAAAAAGGATCTGGGAACATCAAACCTCTCCCCTCTCCCAGTTTTTTCCTAAAATTTCCCCAAAATTCCCAAATTTTTCCCCAAAATTCCCCAAATTTCCCCCAAATTCAGCCCCGGGATCCCCCTCCCCCCTTTTTCCTTTTGTTCAAGTTCATTCCCACCGCCCCCCTCCGCTCGGGGTTTTGTTTTTATTTTATTTTATTTTATTTTATTTTATTTTATTTTATTTTATTTTATTTTATTTTATTTTATTTTATTTTATTTTATTTTATTTTATTTCATTTTATTTCATTTTATTTCATTCTATTTTATTCTATTTTATTTTATTTTATTCTATTTTTATTCTATTTTATTTTTATTTTATTTTATTTCATTTTATTTTATTTCATTTTATTTCATTCTATTTTATTCTATTTTATTTTATTTTATTTTATTCTATTTTATTCTATTTTATTTTTATTTTATTTTATTTCATTTTATTTCATTTCATTTTATTTTATTCTATTTTATTCTATTTTATTTTATTTTATTTTATTCTATTTTATTCTATTTTATTTTTATTTTATTTTATTTCATTTTATTTCATTTCATTTTATTTTATTCTATTTTATTCTATTTTATTTTATTTTATTTTATTCTATTTTATTCTATTTTATTTTTATTTTATTTTATTTCATTTTATTTCATTTCATTTTATTTTATTTGGGTTTTTTGTGGTTTTTTTTTCCCCTCTTTTCAAAGGATTTTGTCATTGAACTTGAGCCGTAAACATTCTCTTTTTTTTTTTTTTTAAATAGTTTTTTTTCCTCCTTTTTACTTTTTTCTCGGTTTTTTTTTATCTTTTTTTTTTTTTTTTTTTAATCGTTTTTTTCCCCTTCCCGATGCTCAGAAATTCTCACCCGGGTGAGGAAAATTCCGATTTTTCTGCCGAGGTTTCGTTTATTCCCCGCTCGGCTCCGGCTGCAGAGCGGCGTGCGCTGAATGTTTAATTAATTCGGCAAAAATCCGCATTACGCACCCGGAACGCGCATTAAAAACCCCAAAATTCACATTATAAACCCCAAAATCCGCATTAAAAACCCCAAAATTCACATTATAAACCCCAAAATTCACATTATAAACCCCAAAATCCGCATTAAAAACCCCAAAATTCACATTATAAACCCAAAAATTCGCATTATAAACCCCAAAATTCACATTATAAACCAAAAAATTCACATTATAAACCCGAAAATTCACATTATAAACCCCAAAATTCACATTATAAACCCCAAAATTCACATTATAAACCCCAAAATTCACAATATAAACCCAAAAATTCACATTAGAAACCCGAAAATCCGCATTATAAACCCGAAAATTCACATTATAAACCCAAAAAATTCTCATTATAAACCCGAAAATTCACATTACGAACCCAAAAATTCACTTTATAGACCCAAAATCTGCATTGGGGACCCCAAAAAAATCCAAATTACAGACCCCAAAAATCCAAATTACAAACCCCAAAAAATCCCATTGCAGCCTCAAAAAAAATCCACATTATAGACCCAAAAATCCAAATTACAAACCCAAAAAATCCCATTGCAGCCTCAAAAAAAATCCAAATTACTGACCCCAAAAATCCAAATTACGGCCCTAAAAGAATCCACATTATAGACCCAAAAATCCAAATTACAAACCCCAAAAAATCCCATTGCAGCCTCAAAAAAAATCCACATTATAAACCCAAAAATCCAAATTACAAACCCCAAAAAATCACATTACAGCCTCAAAAAAAATCCAAATTACTGACCCCAAAAATCCAAATTACAAACCCCAAAAATCCGCATTACAAACCCAAAAAATCGCATTACAGCCTCAAAAATTCACATTAGGGACCCAAAAAAAATCCAAATTACTGCCCCAAAAAATCCAAATTACTGCCCCAAAAAATCCGCGATTTTCTGTCAGATTAAAAAAAATAAATAAAATAAAATAAAGAAGATTTTAAATTAATCTCCAGCGCTTTTTGGGCTTTATTTGGGTGAATAAATTCTTTTTTTTCCCCTCATTTTATTTAAATTTAAAAGATAAATTAACGAGCGCCGAATATTCGGATTTTGCCGCGGCCTCGTCGTCAGGAGGAAAAAAAAAAATCAAATAAAAACCAGAAAAAAAACCAAAAAACCCCCAAAAAAGCCCCAAAAAATCGAATTCTCCGAGCAGGAGGAAAAAGCGAAACCCGGGGCTGAAATTGGGAGAAAATTCCGATTTTTTTCCAATTTTTTTCCGGGAACAAAAAAAAAAAAAAAAAAACCGCCACAAAAAACCAAAATAAAAATAAATTTTTAAAATAAATTTTTATTTAATAAATTTTTATTTAATAAATTTTAAACCTCCTCCCCGTCGCTGCTTTCGATTTTATTCAAACTTTTATTTTTAATTTCTTTTTTTTTAAAATCCTTTTTTTTTTTTTTTTTAAAGGAGCACGATATAAAAAAAAAAAAAAAAAACCAAAATTTAGTTTAAAATGGAAAATGGGAAATGGAAAAGGGACAAAGATCGATCCTAGAAATGTGAAAAATCCCGGGACTAAAGGGGGATCAGGGAAAGGGAAAAAGGGACAAAAATCAATCCCATAAAACTGGAAATCCCGGGAATTCAGGGAATGGAAAAGGGACAAAGATCGATCCCATAAACCTGAAAATCCCGGGAATTCAGGGAATGGAAAAGGGACAAAGATCGATCCCATAAAACTGGAAATCCCGGGACTAAAGGGGATCAGGGAAAGGGAAAAAGGACAAAACTCAATCCCATAAATGTGAAAAATCCGGTTCTAAAGGGAATTCGGGGAAATGGGAAAAGGGACAAAACTCAATCCCATAAATGTGAAAAATCCCGGTTGTTAAAGGGAATTCAGGGAAATGGAAAAGGACAAAACTCAATCCCATAAATGTGAAAAATCCCGTGTCTAAAGGGAATTCAGGGAAATGGAAAAAGGGACAAAACTCAATCCCATAAATGTGAAAAATCCGGTTCTAAAGGGAATTCAGGGAAATGGAAAAGGACAAAACTCAGTCCCATAAATGTGAAAAATCCCGGTTGTTAAAGGGAATTCAGGGAAATGGAAAAGGACAAAACTCAATCCCATAAAACTGGAAATCCCGGTTCTAAAGGTGGATCAGGGAAATGGGAAAAAGGGACAAAACTCAATCCCATAAATGTGAAAAATCCCGGTTGTTAAAGGGAATTCAGGGAAATGGGAAAGGACAAAACTCAATCCCATAAATGTGAAAAATCCGGTTCTAAAGGGAATTCAGGGAAATGGGAAAAGGGACAAAGCTCAGTTCTATAAACCTGAAAAATCTCCTTCTAAAGGGAATTCGGAGAAATTGAAAAAGGGATAAAGATCAGTTCTGGTTCTAAAGGGAATTCAGGGAAATGGAAATAGGAACAAAGCTCAATTCTGGTTCTGAGCTCAGTCCCGGTTCTAAAGGGAATTCAGGGAAATGGAAAAAGAACAAAGCTCAGTCCTATAAATGTGAAAAATCCCGGTTCTAAAGGAGATCAGGGAAATGGAAAAGGGAATAAAACTCAGTCCCATAAAACTGGAAAATCCCGCGGCTAAATGGAAATGGCAAAGGGACAAAGCTCAGTCCCAGAAAACTGGAAATCCCGGTTCTAAAGGGGGATCAGGGAAATGGGACAAAGCTCAGCTCTGGTTCTAAAGGGGGTTCGGAGCGAATGGAAAAAGGGACAAAGATCAATCCCATAAAACTGGAAAAATCCCGGGACTAAAGGTGGATCAGGGAAATGGAAAAGGGGATAAAGATCAATTCTGGTTCTAAAAAGGATCCAGGGAAATGGAAAAGGACAAAGCTCAGCTCTGGAGCTGAGCAAAATCCCGGTTCTAAAGGGGGTCAGGGAAATTAAAAAAGAACAAAACTCAGTCCCATAAATGTGAAAAATCCGGTTCTAAAGGGAATTCAGGGAAACGGGAAAGGGGACAAAGCTCAATCCCATAAACCTCAAAAATCCCGGGTCTAAAGGGGGATCAGGGAAAGGGAAAAAGGACAAAGCTCAGCTCTGGTTCTAAAGGGGGGTCGGAGCGAATGGAAAAAGGGACAAAGATCAATCCCATAAAACTGAAAATCCCGGGACTAAAGGGAAATGGAAAAAGGGACAAAGATCAATCCCATAAAACTGAAAATCCCGGGACTAAAGGGAAATGGAAAAAGGGACAAAGATCAGCCCCGTAAAACTGGAAATCCCGGTTCTAAAGGTGGATCAGGGAAATGGAAAAAGGGACAAAACTCAATCCTATAAATGTGAAAAATCCCGGTTGTTAAAGGGAATTCAGGGAAATGGAAAAGGACAAAGCTCAGTTCTGGAGCTGAGCAAAATCCCGGTTCTAAAGGGAATTCAGGGAAATGGGACAAAGCTCAGCTCTGGTTCTAAAGGGGGTTCGGAGCGAATGGAAAAAGGGACAAAGATCAATCCCATAAAACTGGAAAAATCCCGGTTCTAAAAGGGGTTCAGGGGAATGGAAAAAGGAACAAAGCTCAATCCCATAAATGTGAAAAATCCCGGGACTAAAGGGGGATCAGGGAAATGGAAAAGGGAATAAAACTCAGTCCCATAAAACTGGAAAAATCCCGGGACTAAAGGGAAATGGAAAAGGGACAAAGCTCAATCCCATAAAACTGGAAATCCCGGTTCTAAAGGGGGATCAGGGAAATGGGAAAAAGGGACAAAGCTCAATCCTATAAATGTGAAAAATCCCGGGACTAAAGGGAAATGGAAAAGGGACAAAGATCAATCCCATAAACCTGAAAATCCCGGGACTAAAGGGGGATCAGGGGAATGGAAAAGGGACAAAGCTCAGCTCTATAAATGTGAAAAATCGCGGGTCTAAAGGGAATTCGGGGAAATGGAAAAGCAGAAAAAGAGATGGAAAAGGGGCCTGGAAAAGGCTGGAAAAAGTTTGGGAAAGGGTTGGGAAATGGTCCTGGAAAAGGAGTGGAAATGGGTGGGAAAGGGCCTTGGAAAAACACCGGAAAAGGGCTGGGAAATGTTGGGAGAAAGTTGGGAAAAATTTGGGAAAAAGCTGGAAAAGGGCCCTGGAAAAGGGTTGGGGAAAGGCTGAGAAAAGCTGAAAAAAGGCCCTGGAAAAAGGCTTGGAAAATGCTGGAAAAATTCTGGAAAAATTCTGGAAAAATGCTGGAAAAATGCTGGAAAAATTCTGGAAAAATTCTGGAAAAAATTCTGGAAAAATGCTGAAAAAATGCTGGAAAATGCTGGAAAAATGCTGGAAAAATTGCTGGAAAAAATGCTGGAAAAATGCTGAAAAAAATGCTGAAAAATGCTGGAAAAGTCTGGGAAAGTCTGGAAAAGTCTGGAAAAGTCTGGAAAAGTCTGGAAAATGCTGGAAAAGTGTGGAAAATGCTGGAAAATGCTGGAAAATTAGAAAATCTCCATAAAACATTCGGGGCTTTTGGAACGCTCAGAATTCCCAAAATTTCGGGAGGAAAAAAAAATTTAAAAAAATCGGGAACATTCAAGCCTTGGGTTTCTCGGAAGAAAAATAAAATAAAATAAAATAAAATAAAATAAAATAAAATAAAATGGGCTGGGCTGTGCTGGCAGAGTTTAAAATAAAATTCTGGGGGAGTTTGAAATGCAATAAAATTCCAGAGGTTTGGATCGCCCTGAAAGGGATTTTTGGGATTTTTGGCTGGTGAGGTTTGGGGGGAATTTCTGCCTTTGCCACAATCCCAATTTTTTTATTTATTTATTTATTATTATTATTATTATTATTATTATTATTATTATTATTATTTTTATTTTTATTTTTATTTTTATTTTTATTATTATTTTTATTACCATTATTATTATTATTATATTTATTACCATTATTATTATTACCATTACTATTATTATTATTATTATTATTATTATTAATAATAATAATAATAATAATAATTTTATTATTATTTGTGGTGGAAGCCCCGGGCCGAGGTCGTTCATGGGGAAAATAAAAAAAAAAAATTCACTCAAAACTTGCCCGGAGCAGCCCCGAAACTGTGGGGTCACCCCAAAAACTGTGGGGTCACCCCAAAAACTGTGGGGACACCCTAAAACTGTGGGGGCACCCCAAAAACTGTGGGGACACCCCAAAAACTGTGGGGACACCCTAAAACTGTGGGGGCACCCCAAAAACTGTGGGGTCACCCTAAAACTGTGGGGACACCCTAAAAACTGTGGGGACACCCTAAAACTGTGGGGACACCCTAAAACTGTGGGGTCACCCCAAAAACTGTGGGGACACCCTAAAAAACTGTGGGGGCACCCTAAAAACTGTGGGGACACCCTAAAAAACTGTGGGGGCACCCTAAAAACTGTGGGGACACCCTAAAAAACTGTGGGGACACCCTAAAACTGTGGGGTCACCCCAAAAACTGTGGGGACACCCTAAAAAACTGTGGGGGCACCCTAAAAACTGTGGGGACACCCCAAAAACTGTGGGGACACCCTAAAAACTGTGGGGACACCCCAAAACTGTGGGGACACCCCAAAACACCCCGGAACACCCCAAAGTTCTATGGGGACACCCCGGAACGTCCCAAAGTTGTGGGGACACCCCCAAAATTCTGTGGGGTCACCCCAGAATTCTATGGGGTCACCCCAAAACACTCTGGAACAATCCCAAAAGTTCTGTGGGTGTTCCCAAAGTTCTGTGGGGTCACCCCAAAACAGCCCGGAGCACCCTGAAGTTCTGTGGGGACACCCCAAAGTTCTATGGGACACCCCAAAACTGTGGGGACACCTGGCCCAGCTCTTTGGGGACACCCTAAAGTTCTGTGGGGTCACCCCAAAGTTCTGTGGGGACACCCCAAAGTTCTGTGGGGTCACCCCAAAGTTCTGTGGGGACACCCCCCCAAATTCTATGGGGTCACCCCAAAGAATTCTGGAACAATCCCAAAAGTTCTGTGGGTGTTCCCAAAGTTCGGTGGGACACCCTAAAAGAGCCCGGAGCACCCCAAAACTCTGTGGGGACACCCCAAAACTCTGTGGGGATACCCCTAAACTCTGTGGGGACACCTCAAAACTCTGTGGGGTCACCCCAAAACTGTGTGGGGTCACCCCAAAACTGTGTGGGGTCACCCCAAAACTCTGTGGGGACACCCCAAAACTCTGTGGGGTCACCGGGTGCCCCAAAGCTCAATGGGGTCACCCCAAAACTCTGTGGGGACACCTGGGCCAGCTCTTTGGGGACACCCTAAAGCTCTGTGGGGTCACCCCAAAACATTCTGGAACACCCTAAAGTTCTGTGGGTGTTCCCAAAATTCTGTGGGGTCACCCCAAAGCTCAATGGGGTCACCCCAAAGTTGTGGGGTCACCCCAAAACTCTGTGGGAACACCTGGGCCAGTTCTGTGGGGACACCCCAAAACTCTGTGGGGTCATCCTAAATCTGTGGGGTCACCCCAAAGTTCTGTGGGGACACCCGGGCTGAGCACCCCGGAACGTTCCAAAGTTGTGGGGACACCCCCGAAATTCTGTGGGGTCACCCCAAAACAGCCCGGGACACCCTGAGGTTCTATGGGGTCACCCCAAATTCCTATGGGACACCCCAAAGCTCTTTGGGATCACCCCAAAACTCTGTGGGGTCACCCGGGCTGAGCATCCCGGAACGCCCCAAAGTTGTGGGGTCACCCCAAAACTCTGTGGGGACACCTGGCCCAGCTCTTTGGGGACACCCCAAAGTTCTGTGGGGACACCCTAAAAGAGCCCGGAGCACCCCAAAACTCTGTGGGGTCACCCCAAAACTCTGTGGGGACACCCCAAAACTCTGTGGGGACACCCCAAAACTCTGTGGGGTCACCCCAAAACTCTGTGGGGACACCTGGCCCAGCTCTTTGGGATCACCCCAAAATTCTGTGGGGACACCCCAAAGATCTGTGGGGTCACCCCAAATCTGTAGGGACAAAAACCCAAAACACCCCGGAACACCCTGAAGTTCTATGGGGACACCCCTAAAGTTCTATGGGGTCACCCCAAAACTCTGTGGGGTCACCTGGCCCCTTTCTGTGGGGTCACCCCAAAACAGCCCGCGACACCCCTGAGGTTCTATGGGGTCACCCCAAATTCCTATGGGACACCCCAAAGCTCTTTGGGATCACCCCAAAACTCTGTGGGGACACCCCAAAAAAACTGTGGGGTCACCTGGACCAGCACCCTGGGACACCCCAAAGATCTGTGGGATCACCCCGAAATTCTAATTTTTAAAATTCTGTTTTATTTAAAATTCTGCTCTATTTTTATATTTTTTTTTTTTTTCTTTTTTAAAATTCTGGTTTCTTTTTAATTCCTTTTTTTTTTTTTTTTTTTTTTTTTTAAATCTGGTTTATTTAAAATTCTGTTTTTAAAATTCTGGTTTATTTTCAATTTTGCCTTGTTTTTAATTCTTACTTTTAAAAATTCTGGTTTCTTTTTAGTTTATTCTTTTTTAAAATTCTGCTTAATTTTCAATTCTTCTTTTTTAAAATTCTGGTTTATTGTTAGTTCTTTTTTTTTTTTTTTTTTTTTAAATCCTGGTTGATTTTTAAATCTGGTTTTTGTTTAATTCTGTTTTTTTAAATTCTGGTTTATTCTAAATTCTGCTTTGTTTTCAATTCTGCTTTATTTTTAATTCTTTTAAAAATTCTGGTTAATTTTTTTATTCTTTTTTTTAAAATTCTGCTTTATTTTCAGTTCTGCTTTATTTTTAATTCTTACTTTTTAATATTCTGGTTTATTTTTAGTTTTTTTTAAAAATTCTGCTTTATTTTTAATTCTTACTTTTTAAAATTCTGGTTTATTTTATTTTTTTTTTAATTCTGCTTTATTTTTAATTCTTACTTTTTAAAATTCTGGTTTATTTTTAGGGTTTTTTTTATTTCTGCTTTATTTTTAATTCTTACTTTTTAAAATTCTGGTTTATTTTTAGTTTATTCTTTTTTTTAAAAAAAAATTCTGCTTTATTTTCAATTCTGCTTTATTTTTAATTCTTCTTTTTTAAAATTCTGATTTCTTTTCAATTTTTATTTTTTTTTAAATCCTGGTTTATGTTTAATCCTGGTTTATGTTTAATCCTGGTTTTTAAAATTCTGCTTAATTTTGAATTCTGCTTTATTTTTAATTCTTACTTTTTAAAATTCTGGTTTATTTTTAGTTTATTCTTTTTTTTTTTTAAAAATTCTGCTTTATTTTCAATTCTGCTTTATTTTTAATTCTTCTTTTTTAAAATTCTGATTTCTTTTCAATTTTTATTTTTTTTTTTAAATCCTGGTTTATGTTTAATCCTGGTTTTTTTTAAAATTCTGCTTTATTTTTGAATTCTGTTAATTTTGAATTCTGCTTTTTTTATTTTTTTAATTTTTTTTTTTTTTTAAAAAAATTTTATTTTTTTTTTAATTCTTCTTTTTTAAAATTCTGGTTTCTTTTCAATTTTTATTTTTTTTTTTAAATCCTGGTTTATGTTTAATCCTGGTTTATGTTTAATTCTGTTTTTTAAAATTCTGCTTAATTTTGAATTCTGCTTTATTTTTATTTCTGCTTTACTTGTAATTCTTACTTTTTAAAATTCTGGTTTATTTTTAGTTTATTCTTTTTTTAAAAAAAAATTCTGCTTAATTTTCAATTCTGCTTTATTTTTAATTCTTCTTTTTTAAAATTCTGGTTTATTTTAAATATTTTTTTTTTAAATCCTGGTTTGTGTTTAATCCTGGTTTATGTTTAATTCTGTTTTTTAAAATTCTGCTTAATTTTGAATTCTGCTTTATTTTTAATTCTTACTTTTTAAAATTCTGGTTTATTTTTAGTTTATTCTTTTTTTAAAAAAAAAATTCTGCTTTATTTTCAATTCTGCTTTATTTTTAATTCTTCTTTTTTAAATTTCTGGATTCTTTTCAATATTTTTTTTTTTAAATTCTGGTTTATATTTAATTCTGTTTTTTTTCCCCCTTTTTCTCAGGATCGATGAAATTCTCCGCGTTTCGCCCACCCCAAACTCGCGGGATTTTCTCCAGGAAATTGAGATTTTTTTCCAGGAAAGAGCCACAAAAATCCCTCAGCTCCAGCCGGGATTGCCCCCTCCTGGAGGAACCACAAATCCGCATCCCAAAAATTAAAAAAAAAAACCCAAAAAAACCAAAAAATTTCCCCCAAAATCCCCCAAAATAAAAAAAATCCCCCAAAACAAAAAGATCCCCAAAAAATCCTCCACAAAAAAAAAAACAAAAAAATCCCCCAAATCCCCAACGAACGAAAAAACCCCAAAATTCAAAAAAATAAAAAAAAAAACCGAAACCCCAAAAAATCCCCCCAAAAATCCTCCAAAAATCCCCCCCAAAAAACCCCCCAAAAATATTAAAAAACCCCCCAAACCCCTAAAAAATCCCCAAATATCAAAAAAAAAAAAAAAAAAGAAAACCCAAAAAATCCCCAAAATTCCCATTTCCCCCATTATATTTTCCCATTATTTCCCCCATTATTTTTTCCATTATTTTTTCCATTATTTATTTTTTCCATTATTTTTTCCATTATTTATTTTTTCCATTATTTTTTCCATTATTTTTTCCATTATTTTTTCCATTATTTTTTCCATTATTTATTTTTTCCATTATTTTTTTTTCATTATTTTTTTTTCCATTATTTTTTCCATTATTTTTTTTCCCATTATTTATTTTTTCCATTATTTTTTCCATTATTTATTTTTTCCATTATTTTTTTTTTATTTTTTCCATTATTTTTTCCATTATTTATTTTTTCCATTATTTTTTCCATTATTTTTTCCATTATTTTTTCCATTATTTTTTCCATTATTTATTTTTTCCATTATTTTTTTTTCATTATTTTTTTTTCCATTATTTTTTCCATTATTTTTTTTTCCATTATTTTTTCCATTATTTTTTTTCCCATTATTTATTTTTTCCATTATTTTTTCCATTATTTATTTTTTCCATTATTTATTTTTTCCATTATTTTTTCCATTATTTATTTTTTCCATTATTTTTTCCATTATTTTTTTTTCCATTATTTTTTCCATTATTTTTTCCATTATTTTTTCCATTATTCCCCCATTGTTTCCCTCATTAATTCCCATTATTTCCCCCATTATTTCCCATTATTTCCCCCATTATTTTCCCATTATTTCCCCCATTATTTTCCCATTATTTCCCCCATTATTCCCCCATTAATTCCCTCATTATTTTTCCTCATTATTCCCCCATTATTTTCCCATTTTACCCATTATTCCTCCATTATTTCCTCTTTATTTTCCCCATTATTATTTCCCCATTATTCCCATTATTGTCCCATTATTTTCCCCATCATTTCCCATTATTTTTCCCATTATTCCCCATTATTTCCCCCATTATTCCCCATTATTTCCCCCATTATTCTTCCCATTATTTCCCATTATTTCCCCCATTATTCCCCATTATTTCCCCCATTATTCTTCCCATTATTTCCCATTATTTTTCCCATTATTTCCCATTATTTCCCATTATTTTTCCCATTATTTCCCATTATTTTTCCCATTATTTCCCATTATTTTTCCCATTATTTCCCATTATTTTTCCCATTATTTCCCATTATTTTTCCCATTATTTTTCCCATTATTTTTCCCATTATTTTTCCCATTATTTCCCATTATTTTTCCCATTATTTTTCCCATTATTTCCCATTATTTTTCCCATTATTTCCCATTATTTTTCCCATTATTTTTCCCATTATTTTTCCCATTATTTCCCATTATTTTTCCCATTATTTTTCCCATTATTTCCCCCATTATTTTTCCCATTATTTCCCATTATTTTTCTCATTATTTCCCATTATTCCCATTATTTCCCCCATTATTTCTCCCATTAATTCCCCCATTAATTTCCCCATTATTCCCATTATTTTCCCCATTATTCCCATTATTTCCCCCATTAATTCCCCCATTATTTTCCCCATTATTTTCCCCATTATTCCCATTATTTCCCCCATTAATTCCCCCATTAATTTCCCCATTATTCCCATTATTTTCCCCATTATTTTTCCCTGCCGGCTCCGAGGTTTTCCCTCTCTCCGTTAATTACCGCTCATTAATTAACCGAGCCCGGGGCTCCCTCTAGCGTCCCTTTCCCAACTTTTCCCAACTTTTCCCATTCCCCGATCCCAAAAAAACCCCCCAAACCCAAAATCCCTGCACTCCTCAAATTCCCCCCCCCCAAAAAAAAATTAAAAATGAAAAATAAAAAATAAAAATTAAAAAAAAAACAAATACCGGCATTCCTTAAATCCCCCCAAAAAAGAAAAATAAAAAATAATAAAAAAAAAATTAAAAAAAACCCCAAATACCGGCATTCCTCAAATCTCAAAAAAACCCCCAAACCCCCAAATCCTGGATTCCTCAAATCCCCAAAAAAAAAAAAAACCCCAAAAAAACAAAAAAAAAACCCCAAAAAACCCAAAAAAACCCCCAAAATAACCCCTCCAAAACCCCCCAAAAAGCCTCAAATCTCAAAACCCCCTAAAACCTCAAAAAACCCGAAATCCTGGATCCCTCAAATTCCCCCCAAAAACAAAAAAAAACCAAAAAACCCCCCAAAACCCCCAACCCCCCCAAAAAACCTCCCAAAAAACCCCAAAAACCCCCAAAAAACCCAAGAAAAAAACCCCAACCCCCCCAAAAAACCCCCAAAAACCCCCCCAAAAAACCAAAAAAACCCCAAAAAAACCCCAAAAAACCCCCAAAAAACCCCCCCAAAAAAACCAAAAAACCCCCAAAAACCCCCAAAACCCCCCAAAAGACCCCAAAAAACCCGAAAAAAAAACCCCAAAAAACCCCAAAACCCCAAAAAAACCCCCCAAAAAACCAAAAAAAAACCCGCCAAAAACCCCCCCAAAAAACCCCAAAAAACCCCCAAAAAACCCCAAAAACCCCCCCAAAACCACCCCCAAAAAACCCCAAAAGAAAACCCCAAAATGCTCCCAAAAATCCCCCCAAAAACCCCCCCAAAAAACCAAAAAACCCCCAAAAACCCCCCAAACCCCCCAAAAAACCCCCAAAACCCCAAAAAAAACCCCAAAAATCCCCAAAAAACCCAAAAAAAACCCCCCAAAAACCAAAAAAAAACCGCCAAAACCCCCCCAAAAAACACCAAAAAACCCCCAAAAATCCCCCCAAAACACCCCCAAACCCCCCCCCAAAAAAAACCCCCCAAAAAACCCCCAAAAAACCCAAAAAACCCCCCAAAAATCCCCCCAAACCCCCCCCCCAAAAAAAACCCCAAAAACACCCAAAAAACCCCCAAAACTCCCCAAAAAACCCCAAAAAACCCAAAAAACCCCCAAAAATCCCCCAAAAAAACCCAAAAAACCCCCCAAAAAAACCAAAACCCCCCCAAAAAAACCCCCCCCAAAAAAACCCCCAAAAAACCCAAAAACCCAAAAAAAACCAAAAAAACCCCCAAAAAACCCCCCAAAAAAACCCCAAAAAACCCCCCAAAAAACCCCAAAAACACCCCCCAAAAAAACCCCCAAAAAACCCCCAAAAACACCCCCAAAAAACCCCAAAAACCCCAAAAATCCCCCAAAAAACCCCCAAAAAACCCAAAAAAAACCCCCAAAAATCCCCCAAAAAACCCCAAAAAACCCCCCAAAACCCCCCAAAACCCCCCAAAAAACCCCCAAAAAACCCCCCAAAAAACCCCAAAAACACCCCCAAGAACCCCCAAAAACCCAAAAAAAACCCCAAAAACCCCCCCAAAAAACCCAAAAAAAACCCCGAAAAAACCCCCCAAAAACAAAAAAAACCCAAAAAATACCCCCAAAACCCCCTCAAAACCCCCCCAAAAACCCCCCAAAAACCCCCCAAAACCCCCCCCAAAAAAACCCCAAAACCCAATAAAACCCCCCCAAACCCCCCAAACTCCTCATCTCCGTCTCTCCCTTTTTTCCCCCTCAATCCCCTCCCCCTCCTCCAAAAAAAAAAAAAAAAAAAAAAAGAAGAAAAAAAAAAAAATCCCAAATCGCGGCCACGAATAAAAATAACGGGGGGGGGGGGGAGGGGAAGAGCCTTAAAAAGGCGGGAGGAGCCCCCGGGGCCAAAGGAGAGCGCGGGCGGCCGCGAAATTTTAATTTAAATGGGATTTAAAGGCGGATTTGGGATGGTTTAAAGGTGGTTTTAAGGTATTTCTGAGGTATTTTGATGGTGGGTTTAAGGGTTTTTTAAGGTTGGTTTTGAACTGATTTTTAAATGATTTTTTAAAGTGATTTTTAAATGATTTTTAACTGATTTTTAACGTTTTTTAACGGATTTTTCAAATTGTTTAAAAATTATTTTTAGCTTATTCACTTATTTTAAACTTATTTTAACTTATTCACTTATTTTTCAATTATTTCAAACTTATTTTTAACTTATTTCAGACTTACTTTTAACTTATTTTTAACTTACTTTTAACTTATTTTTAACTTATTTCAGACTTATTTTTAACTTATTTTTAACTTATTTCAGACTTATTTTTAACTTACTTTTAACTTACTTTTAACTTACTTTTAACTTATTTTAAAATTATTTTTGAAATTTTTTTCTCTTACTTTTTAAATCACTAACTTATTTTTAAAATTATTTTTGAAATTTTTTTCTCTTACTTTTTAAATCACTTTTCGCTTATTTTTAAAATTATTTTTGAAATTTTTTTCTCTTCCTTTTTAAGTTACTTTTCGCTTATTTTAAAATTCTTTTTGAAATTTTTTTTCTCTTCCTTTTTAAGTTACTTTTCGCTTATTTTAAAATTCTTTTTGAAATTATTTTTATCTTACTTTTAAATTATTTTTAAACTTATTTTTAACTTGCTTTAAAATAATTTTAATTTTTTTTAATCTTTTTAATTATTTTAAACTTATTTTTAACTTATTTCTGTATCATTTCTCAGTGGTTTTCCAATCATTTCAATCATCGCTTTTCAATTCTTTCGCCATTATTTTAAAATAATTTCTCAATTCTTTTTCAGTTACTCTCAAATTCTTTTCAAGTCAATTTTTTTTAAAAAAAATTATTTTTAAATTCTTTAAAAACCCTTTTCAAAAATTATTTTTATCTGGCGGCTTTTGGATGGATTTTGTTTCTGCCCGGATCGATGGATGAAGAAATTTGGGAATTTTTTTTTTTTTTTTTTTTGGGATCTGAAAATCTGAGCAGAACCATAAAATCCTTGGGGGGGAAAAAAAAAGGAAAAAAAAAAAATTTGGAAAAATCGGGAATTTCCAGGAATCCATCCCAAATCCCGGCTCCGAGCCCGAAATTCGCAGTTAGGACTGGAATTTAATTCGGGCTTTAATTAAATTAATTAATTCGGGGATTCATTTAACTCGGACTTCAAATTCGGGCTTTAATTTAATTCGGGTTTTAATTTAATTCGGGCTTTAATTTAACTCGGGCTTTAAATTCAGGATTTAATTTCATTCGAGGTTTAATTTAACTCGGGGTTTAAATTCGGGGTTTAATTCAACTCGGAATTTAATTTAATTCGGGCTTTCATTTCAATTCGGGGATTAATTTAACTCGGTTTTTAATTTCAATACGGGGTTTAATTTAACTCGGGGATTAATTTCATTTCGGGGTTTAATTTCAATTCGAGGTTCAAATTCGGGCTTTAAATTCGGGCTTTAATTTCAATTCGGGGTTTAATTTAATTCGGGATTTAATTTCAATTCGAGGTTCAAATTCGGGCTTTAATTTAACTCGGGCTTTAAATTCGGGATTTAGTTTCAATTCAGGGCTTTAATTCAATTCGGGTTTGATTTAATTCGGGGTTTAATTTCAATTGGGGGTTTAATTTAATTCGAGTTTGATTCAATTCGGGCTTTAATTTTTTAAACCCGAGGAAAAGCGGAATTGAATTTTAATTTTTTTTTTTAGTTTTGCCACGAACCGGGCCGGCTTTTTTTTCCTTTTCCAAGGGGTCATTCCTGGTTTTTATTTTTTATTTTTTTTTCCCCTGCAAGGAACTCGGAATTCTTTCATTTGCGCTTTTCCAAGGAGAAGACTTTCGGTAATTAAAATTATAAAAAAAAAAAAAATTTTACAAAATGGAGGAAAAGGAGAAAAAAAAACCTTTTAGACGAGACACCCTAAAACTTGAATTTGAATTTTCATTTGTTTCTTTCCCGTTCTCCTTCCCCAATTCCCGCTTTTTCCCCCCAATTCCCGCTTTTCCCCTTCCGGTTTTTCTCTCTTTATTCCCGATATTTCCCCTCCTTATTCCCGATATTTTCCCTCCTTATTCCCGATATTTCCCCTCCTTATTCCCGATATTTTCCCTCCTTATTCCCGATATTTCCCCTCTTTATTCCCGATATTTCCCCTCCTTATTCCCGATATTTTCCCTCCTTATTCCCGATATTTCCCCCTCCTTATTCCCGATATTTCCCCTCTTTATTCCCGATATTTCCCCTCCTTATTCCCGATATTTCCCCCTCCTTATTCCCGATATTTCCCCTCCTTATTCCCGATATTTTCCCTCTTTATTCCCGATATTTTCTCTCCTTATTCCCGATATTTCCCCTCCTTATTCCCGATATTTTCTCCTCCTTATTCCCGATATTTCCCCTCCTTATTCCCGATATTTCCCCCTCCTTATTCCCGATATTTCCCCTCCTTATTCCCGATATTTCCCCTCCTTATTCCCGATATTTCCCGGTCATTCCCGCTTTTTTCCCCCTTATTCCCGGGTTTTCCCCCTTATCCCAATTTTTCCCCTCACTCTCTGTTTTTCCCTTTGCTCCCGAATTTTTCCCCTTCATTCCCACTTTTTCTCCCTCATTCCCGGTATTTCCTCTCCATCCCGGCTTTTCCCTCTCATTCCCAGTTTTTCCTTTATTCCCGGTTTTTCCCTTTGCTGCCCATTGTTCCCGTTTTTTCCCTTTATTCCCGATTTTTCTCCTCATTCCCGGTTTCCCCCCTCACTCTCGGTATTTCTTCTACATCCCGTTTTTTTCCCCTCACTCCCGGTTTTTCCTTTATTCCCTGTTTTTCCCTTTGCTCCCGACTTTTCCCCTCATTCCCGATATTTTCCCTTTATTCCCGGTTTTTCTCCCTCACTCCCGGTTTTCCCCTTATTCCCGGATTTTCCTCTATTCCCGGTTTTCCCCCTTAATCCCCATTTTCCCCTTTATTCCCTTTATTCCACTCCATCCCGGTTTTCCCCCTCATTCCCGGTTTTTCCCTCACTCCCGTTTTTTCCTTTATTCCCGGTTTTTCCCTTTGCTCCCGAGTTTTTCCCCTTATTCCCGGTTTTCCCTTATTCCCGATATTTCCCTTTTATTCCCGGTTTCCCCCCTTTATTCCCGGTTTTCCCCTTCGCTCCCGAGTTTTTCCCGTCATTCCCGATATTTCCCCCTTATTCCCGGTTTTCTACTCCATCCCGACTTTTCCTCACTCCCGGTTTTTCCTTTATTCCCGGTTTTCCCCTTTGCTCCCGAGTTTCCCCCTCACTCCTGGCTTTTTCCCTCATTCCCGACTTTTCCCTTTATTTCCAGTTTTTCCCCTCATTCCCGACTTTTCTCCCCACTCCCGGTTTTTCCCTCTCATTCCCGGTTTTTCCCCTTAATTCCCATTTTTCCCCTCACTCCCGCTTTTTCTTCTCCATCCCGGTTTTCCCGGTTTTCCCGGTTTTTCCCTCATTCCCGGTATTTTCCCTTTATTCCTCTCATTCCCGGTTTTTCCCTTTGCTCCCGAGTTTCCCCCTCACTCCCGGCTTTTCCTTCATTCCCGACTTTTCTCTTCATTCCCGGTTTTTTCCCCTCACTCCCGTTTTTTCCTTTATTCCCGGTTTTTCCCTTTGCTCCCGAGTTTCCCCTTATTCCCGGTTTTCCCCCCATTCCTCTTTTTCCCTCTCACTCTCGGCTTTTCCTTTATTCCCGGTTTTTCCCCTTATTCCCGATATTTTCCCCCTTTGCTCCCGAGTTTTCCCCTCATTCCCGGTTTTTTCCTTCATTCCCGACTTTTCTCCCCACTCCCGGTTATCCCCCAGTCCCGGTTTTTCCCTCTCATTCCCGGTTTTTTCCCCTCACTCCCGCTTTTTTCTCTCCATCCCGGTTTTCCCCTCACTCCCGGCTTTTTTCCTTATTCCCGATATTTCCCTTTTATTCCCGGTTTCCCCCCTTATTCCCGGTTTTCCCCTTCTCTTCCCGAGTTTTTCCCGTCATTCCCGGTTTTCCCCCCATTCCTGGTTTTCCCTCTCACTCTCGGCTTTTCCTTTATTCCCGGTTTTTCCCCTTATTCCCGATATTTTCCCCCTTTGCTCCCGAGTTTTCCCTTTATTTCCAGTTTTTCCTCTCATTCCCGACTTTTCTCCTCACTCCCAGTTATCCCCCATTCCCAGTTTTTCCCTCTCATTCCCGGTTTTTCCCTTTATCCCCATTTTTCCCTCTCCATCCCGACTTTCCCCCTTTATTCCCGGTTTTTCCTTCATTCCCGGTTTTCCCCCATTCCCGATTTTTCCTTTTACTCCCGGTATTTCCTCTCCATCTCGGTTTTCCCTCTCATTCCTGGTTTTTCCCTCACTCCCGATTTTCCCCCCTTTATTCCCGGTTTTTCCCTTTGCTCCCGAGTTTTTCCCCTTATTCCCGGTTTTCCTCTCACTCCCGGTATTCCCCTTTATTCCCAGTTTTTTCTCATTCCCGGTTATCCCCCCTTATTCCTATTTTCCCCTTTATTCCCGGTTTTCCTCTCACTCCCTATTTTCCAAACTATTCCCAGTTTTTCCCTCATTCCCGATTTTCCTCCCCGTTCCCAATTTGTGACATTCCAGCCCCGGGATCCGCGGCTCCATCGGGGCCGAATTTGGGAAAATCTCCCGGAGGGGGCGGCGGCAGAGCCTGGAGGGGAACGGCGGGGCCTTAATTAATTAAGGGATTTAATTAAGGGATTCAATTAAGGGATTTATCAGGGAAAGCGGGCGCGGCTGGAAGAGGAGACGGGAAATAAATTCGGGCGGAAATTGGGGAAAAACGGCGAAAATTCCAAAGGGATCGGGTCTGGGAAAGGACTGGGAAAAGTTGGGAAAATTGGGAAAAGTCGGGAAAGGGCTGGGAAAAATTGGGAAAAGGCTGGAAATTGAGAAAGGGCTGGGAAAAATTGGGAAAAGGCTGGAAAAGTTGGGAAAGGCTGGGAAAAGTTGGGAAAAGGACTGGAAAAATTTGGGGAAAGGCTGGAAATTGAGAAAGGGCTGGGAAAAGTTGGAAAAGGGCTGGAAAAATTTGGGAAAAGGCTGGAAAAGTTGGGAAAGGGCTGGAAAAATTTGGGAAAAGGCTGGAAAAGTTGGGGAAAGGCCGGGAAAAGTTGGAAAAGGGCTGGAAAAATTTGGGGAAAGGCTGGGAAAAATTGGGAAAGGTTGGAAATTGAGAAAGGGCTGGGAAAAATTGGGGAAAAGCTGGGAAAAGTTGGAAAAGGGCTGGAAAAATTTGGGGAAAGGCTGGAAATTGAGAAAGGGCTGGGAAAAATCGGGAAAGGGCTGGAAAAAGTTGGAAAAAGGGCTGGGAAAAGGGGCTGGAAAAGAGTTGGGAAAAGCTGGAAAAGGGTGGAAAAATCCCTGAAAAAAAATCCCTGGAAAAGGACTGAGAAAAAGGTGGGAAGGGGCTGGAAAAGAGCCCTGGGAAAGTCTGGGAAAAGGGCTGGAAAAAAGATGGAAAAAGTTGGAAAATTCGGGGAAAAGTTGGAAAATCCCGGGAAAATCCCTGGAAAAGTCCGGCAGGGATCCTCGCTCCCTGCCCCGTTCCCTTCTCCTCCTTTTCCGCACCAAAAATTCCCTTGGCTTGGATTATTTGGGATTTTATTTTGTTTTATTTTTCCCCCCAAAATCTGCAAATCCCGCTCCTGCTGCTTTTCCTGATTTTTACCTTTTTAATTTTTTTTTTTTTTTTTTTTTTCCCCAGGAATCGCTGCTGAAATCGGTTTGGGGATTTGAAAAAGAAAATTTTTATTTTTTTCAGGAAAAAAAAAATAAAGGTAAATATCAACAGAACCCGCGGGCTCGTTCCAGCATGGAAAATAAATTATAATTGGGGGAAAAAAAATTAATATTTAACAAATCGTGTCCGTAATTAATACACGGTGTTTATAATGTAATATTTAATACAGAATATTTAAATTATCGTGTCCATAATCCATGCACGGCGTTTATTACGTGATATTTAATATTGAATATTTAAATTCCAAAATCCATACTCGGTGTTTGTAACAAAACTTAATTGATTTTATAATTAAATAAAACCTTCTGCAAAAAAAAAAAAAAAAAAGGGGGATTTCCCATTAAAACCGAGCATAGAGCAGTTTTATAACAAATAAAATAATAACAAAAAAGAGAATTTCGTATTAAAACCGAGCAGAGAGGGGGTTTTTATATGAAATAAAATTTTTAAAAAGCAGAATTTCCCGTTAAAATCGAGCAGGGAGGGGGATTTACGTTAAATAAAATGTCATTTTATTTGCATATTTTTATTTTATTTTAATTAATTTTATCTATTTTATTTATTCGTTCATTCATTATTTCATCTAAAAATAGAAAAATCGAGAATTCCTGTAGGAAAATCGAAAATTCCTGAAGAAAAATCGGGAATCCTTGAAGAAAAGCCGGTGAGTGCTGAGGGCAGGTGGGGTTTTCCTTTTTTTTTTTTTTTTTTATCATTCTAATAATTAATTTCAATTTGGATTAATTTATTAATTTTGATCGTTAATTTTGATATTCCTGGGAATATTTGCCCAGTTCTTTCATGGTTTGGGGGATCCTGGTGGGGTTGGGCTCGGTTTTAGGGGATCCAGGTCTGGTTTATTTTTATTTTAGGGGATCCAGGTCTGGTTTATTTTTATTTTAGGGGATCCAGGTCTGGTTTATTGGTTTATTTGTGTTTTAGGGGATCCAGGTGGGGTTTGTTCATATTTTAGGGTGTCCTGCTAGGGCTTATTTAATTTAATTTTATTTTAATTTACTTCATTTTACTTCATTTCTCTTTTAAACTTTATTTTACTTTCTTTTACTTCCTTTTGCTTTCTTTTACTTGATTTCACCTTTCCTTAAGTCAGAAACTTTAATTTTGACTCAGAACGTTTTTTTTTTTTCCCCTTCTTTCCCTTGGGCATTTAAAAAAAAGAAAAAAAAGAAACCAGGGAATGTTTTTCTGTTTTTCCTGTGGCCGGAGAAGGAACAAAAAGCTCCAGAGCCACTCGGGTCCAGCCACTGACGAGGGGATTAATTAATTAATTACCGATGGAATTAATTAATTAGTGATGGGATTAATTGATTAATTAGTGATGGGCATGGCCAGGACTTGGGGAAATCCCTCTCTGCTCAGAATTAACCCGGGTCAGGCCTATCCGAGGTCAGAACTATTGCAGTTCAGGCCTATCCAAGATTGGGCCTAACCCATGTCAGGCCTATCACGGTTCGGGCCTATCCGTCAGGCCTATCCCGGGTCCGGCCTATCCCATTTCGGGCCTATCTCAGTTTAGGCCTATCCCGTCAGGCCTTTCCCGGGTCGGGCCTATCCCATTTCCGGCCTATTTCAGTTCAGGCCTATCCCGTCAGGCCTTTCCCGGGTCGGGCCTATCCCATTTCCGGCCTATCTCAGTTCAGGCCTATCCCGTCAGGCCTTTCCCGGGTCGGGCCTATCCCATTTCCGGCCTATCTCAGTTCAGGCCTATCCCGTCAGGCCTTTCCCGGCTCGGGCCTATCCCATTTCCGGCCTATCCCGTCAGGCCTTTCCCGGGTCGGGTCTATCTCAGTTCAGGCCTATCCCGTCAGGCCTTTCCGGCTCGGGCTTATCCCATTTCCGGCCTATCTCAGTTCAGGCCTATCCCGTCAGGCCTTTCCCGGCTCCGGCCTATCCCATTTCCGGCCTATCTCAGTTCAGGCCTATCCCATTTCGAGCCTATCTCAGTTCAGGCCTATCCCATTTCGGGCCTATCCCGTCAGGCCTTTCCTGGGTCGTGTCTTTCCCGGTGGAAGCCTATCCGTGTTTGGGCCTATCCGTGTTTGGGCCTATCCAAGGTCGGGCTTTTCCCATTTCGAGCCTATCCGAGGTTGGGCCTCTTCCGGTTCAGGCCTCTTCCGGTTCAGGCTTTTCCCATTTCGAGCCTATCCGAGGTTGGGCCTCTTCCGGTTCAGGCCTCTTCCGGTTCAGGCCTCTTCCGGTTCAGGCCTCTTCCGGTTCAGGCTTTTCCCATTTCGAGCCTATCCGAGGTTGGGCCTCTTCCGGTTCAGGCCTCTTCCGGTTCAGGCTTTTCCCATTTCGAGCCTATCCGAGGTTGGGCCTCTTCCGGTTCAGGCCTCTTCCGGTTCAGGCCTCTTCCGGTTCAGGCCTTTTCCGGTTCAGGCCTTTCCCAGTTCAGGCCTATCCGAAGTTGGGCCTTTCCCAGTTCAGGCCTTTCCCAGTTCAGGCCTATCCCGGTTCAGGCCTTTCCCAGTTCAGGCCTTTCCCAGTTCAGGCCTATCCGAAGTTGGGCCTTTCCCCGTTCAGGCCTATCCGAAGTTGGGCCTATCCCAGTTCAGGCCTATCCAAGCTTGGGCCTATCCCGGTTCGGGCCTATCCCAGTTCAGGCCTATCTGAGGTCGGGCCTTTCCCGGTTCGGGCCTATCCCAGGTCAGGCCTATCCCAGGTCAGGCCTATCCAAATGTAAAACTTCTTCCCAAACTCCAGCAACAACGGGAAAGGAAGAAGACATTAATCCAAATTAATCCCCATTAATCCAAAATGTGATTCCAGCTCAAGAATGGCTGCTCCTCCATCATTTATTTGAATTTATTCTGTTTTTAATGTGATTTCCTCCCCTTTTATTCCCTTTTAATGTGATTTATTTGGGGATTTATTCGCATTTCCTGCTTTCCCTGAGTGCTTTTCTCCATTTGTGTTCCCAGGCTCAGATTTAAGGGCTCCATTTCCAGGGATAAAAAATCTTCCTGCTGCTTTTTTGGGGTGAAAAAAGGAGATTTTTATTAGGGAGGGTCCAGGGGTGAGCACGGCTTTTGGTTTATTAGTTGGAGGAAAATAAAGAAATAAAGTTGTGGGTCCAAGGTTTTATATTTTAATTTTTTCTGTTCGGGAAATAGAAAATATTAAATTTTTTAAAAGTTATTTTAGGGGTGGTCCATGGATGTGAACTCACCTGGCACAATAAATAATAAATAATAAATAATAAATAATAAATAACAAATAATAAATAATAAACAATAACAAATAATAAATAATAAACAATAAATAACAAATAATAAATAATAAACAATAAATAATAAAGAATAAATTTTAGATAATAAACAATAAATAATAAATTATATATAATAGGCCATATATAATAGGTGATAAAAAATGAATAGTAAATAATAAATAATAAATGACTAATAATTAATGATATATAATACATGATATGAATAGAAATAGAATATATGGTATAAATAATGAATAACAAATAAGAAATAATAAAGAAATTATAAATAATAGATAACAAATAATTATTAAAATAAAAAATAAAAATTAATAATAGATGATAAAAATAAAACCGAACCTAAATAATAAATAATAAATAATAAATAATAAATAATAAATAATAAATAATAAATAATAAATAATAAATTATAAATAATAAATAATAAATTATAAATAATAAATTATAAATTATAAATAATAAATTATAAATAATAAATAATAAATTATAAATTATAAATTACATCACAGCGATGGTCTAGGTCCCTCAAATTAAAATAATCGAAGTTTTACAATAAAATTCCAATTCTTGGATTTAAAACCAACTTTTTAAACCCCGCCCCAAATTTGTGTGCCAAAAAGAAATGACAAAATGTGAAATAAAACTGAAAAAAAAAAAATTATTTTATATTAATTAAAAATTCCAACCCAGACAAACGCGGGCTCGGTTTCTTTTTTAGAGCTCCGAAGGAAATAAATCGGAATTATTTCTGAATTTGGGGTGACATTTGTCGAATTTTGGGTGACATTCCCGAATTGTGAATAATTCCGAATTTACACAAACCAACACTCACAACATCAACACTCCCCGAGAAAAAAAAAAAAAAAATTTTTTTTATTTTTCCCTCCCAAAAAAATTGGGATTTTTCCACCATTCCCCGCCGCGCCGTTTGTTTATTTTCCCCGAACCGTTTGAAGTTCAACAGCGGGGGGAAGTTTTATTGCGGTTTTATTGCGTTTTTATTGGGTTTTTATTGCCTTTTTATTGGATTTTTATTGGATTTTTATTGGATTTCCGGCCCCACAGATTTATATCCCGGCCCATCCCGGATTTTTGGAAGTTTTTTTCCAAGGAAATGGAGCCGAGTTCTCGCCAAGTTTTCTGCAAGAATTTATTTCTTTATTTATTTTTTATTTTCCTCCGCTGAACTTTTCAACTCCCCTCAAATTCTCCCTTTTCTGCCCAGATTTTTAATCTTTAATTTTTAACTTTTAATTACTTTTAATTTTTTGTAACTTTTAATTTTTTGTAACTTTTAATTTTTTGTAACTTTTAATTTTTTGTAACTTTTAATTTTTTGTAACTTTTCATTTTTAACTTTTAATTTTTTGTAACTTTTTTTAACTTTTAATTTTTTGTAACTTTTTTAAACTTTTAATTATTTGTAACTGTTAATGATTTGTAACTTAATTTGTAACTTTTAATGATTTGTAACTTTTAATGATTTGTAACTTTTAATGATTTGTAACTTTTAATTTTTAACTTTTAATTTTTTAAACTTTTTTTAAACTTTTAATTATTTGTAACTATTAATTATTTTTAACCTTTTATTTTTAACTTTTTAAATTTTTAACTTCTAATCATTTTTAACTTCTAATCATTTTTAACTTCTAATCATTTTTAACTTCTAATCATTTTTAACTTCTAATCATTTTTAACTTCATTTTTAACTTCTAATCATTTTTAACTTCTAATCATTTTTAACTTCTAATCATTTTTAACTTTTAATTATTTCCTTCCTAATCATTTAAATTCGCTCTGAGGACAACGCTCAGCTCAGCCGAGTAAGAATTGGAATTTTTATGTACAAAATATATTCAATATTTGTTCCTAATTTTATTATTTTTTTCTTACTATATATAGATTTCCTAAGATTATCTAGTTAATATTTATTCAATATTTTTACTGTTTAATACTATTTTTATATATGAAATATATTGAATACGTATTTCTATTTATTACTATTTTTTCCTATTATTAATATTATATATATTCAAATTTTTTACTATTTATTACGATTTTTCCTATTTTTATATATACTTATTAATATTTTATATATTCAAAATTTTCACTATTTATTACAATTTTTCCTATTTTATATATATTTATTAATATTTTATATATTCAACTTTTTTACTATTTATTATTATTTATATATATAAATATAAATATATTTCTGTATTTTTTACCCTTTTCTCCTCCTTATTTGTTTTTTTTCTGTAAATGACTCACTTTGTATTTCCTTACAGGGAAGGAAATTATGAACAATTCGCTTTTTTTTCTCCCTAAAACTCGCTTTTTTTACTCCGCAAAAACTTCTAAAAATTCGCTTTTTTCCCCCCCAAAACTCCCTTTTTTTTACTCCACAAAAACTTCTCAAAATTCGCTTTTTTCCCCAAAAATCTCCCTGCTTTTACTCTGCCAAATTTCTCAAAATTCGCTTTTTTTACCCCCAAAACTCCCTTTTTTTACTCCGCAAAAACTTCTCAAAATTCGCTTTTTTCCCCCCAAAACTCCCTTTTTTTTACTCCGCAAAAACTTCTCAAAATTCGCTTTTTTCCCCCAAAAATCTCCCTGCTTTTACTCTGAGAAATTTCTCAAAATTCGCTTTTCTTACCCCCAAAACTCCCGTTTTTTACTCCGCAAAAACTTCTCAAAATTCTCTTTTTTCCCCCCAAAACTCCCGTTTTTTATTCCCCAAAAACTTCTCAAAATTCGCTTTTTCCCCCCCAAAAAGCTCCCTGTTTTTACTCTGCGAAATTTCTCAAAATTCGCCTTTTTTTTACCCCAGAATTAATTTCTTTTACTCCGCAAAAACTTCTCAAAATTCGCTTTTTTCCCCCCCAAACTCCCTTTTTCGCTCCGCAAAAACTTCTCCAAACTCCTTCATCCTCCGATTAAAAAATAAAATAAAAAATCAAACACCAAAAACCCCCAAATTTTATTTTATTTTTTAATTTACGCTGCCATTTTAATATAAAATCCCGATTTTTCCCCTTCATTTAGGAAACGCTTTTTCCAAATTCCCGCTGGGGGTGAGGCGGAACTTTGGGGATTTTTTGCTGCTTTTTATTCTACTTTTATTGAATTTTTTCTGCCTTTTATTCGCTTTTTTATCCATTTTATAGCCGCGAAAATCGCTTTTTTTCCCCCTCTGGTCGATCCCATTATTATTATATTTTTTATTCTATTTTTTATAGAATTTTGCTGCCTTTTATTCGCTTTTTTATCCATTTTATAGCCGCGAAAATCGCTTTTTTTTCCCCCGTCTGGTCGATCCCATTTTTCCTTTTCCCTCCTCCCATTTGTAAATCCTGCGGGAGGAAAATAATCTTCATTTTTTCCCTACAAATCCCAACAATTCCTGAGGTTTAATTTTTATTTTAATTTTTATTTTTATTTTAATTTTTATTTTTATTCTTATTTTTATTCTTATTTTTATTCTTATTTTTATTCTTATTTTTATTCTTATTTTTATTCTTATTTTTATTTTTAATTTTTATTTTAATTTTAATTTTAATTTTATTTTTTAAATTTTTATTTTTATTTTTATTTTTATTTAAATTTTTATTTTTAATTTTTATTTTAATTTTTATTTTTATTTTGTTTTTTAAATTTTTATTTTTATTTTTATTTTTATTTAAATTTTTATTTTATTTTTTATTTTTCCTCTTATTTATTTTTCCTCTTATTTATTTTTCCTCTTATTTATTTTTCCTCTTATTTTTCCTCTTATTTTTCCTTTTTTTTTTTAATTTTTCCCGCGCTCTCAAAAGCTCCTTTTGTTTCTTTTTTATTTCTTTTTTTTTTTTTTTTGTTCGTTTTTTGTTTCCTGGTAATTTTTATTTTATGGCAGTTCGGCCCGAGGATTAATTCGCTTTTTTTTCTGCGTTGTTTAGATTTTTTTTTAAAATATATTTTAAATCGGAATTTTTTTCCCAGATATTCCCCTCCAGGAATTCCTGGAATTTCGCCGGGTTTGGGGTCATTTTTTGGGTGTTTTAATGCAAATTTTTGGGTGTTTCAGTGCAAATTTTAAGGTGTTTAAATGCAGATTTTTGGGTGTTTAAATGCAGATTTTTGGGGTGTTTAAATGCAGATTTTTGGGGTGTTTAAATACAGATTTTTGGGTGTTTAAATGCAGATTTTGGGGTGTTTAAATACTGATTTTGGGGTGTTTAAATGCAGATTTTTGGGGTGTTTAAATGCAGATTTTTGGGTGTTTAAATGCAGATTTTTGGGTGTTTAAATGCAGATTTTAGGTCCCTTCTCTCTGTCCCCTCTCCTGTCTCTGTCCCCGTTCCTGTCCCCGTCCTTGTCCCCGTTCCCGTCCCCGTTCCCGTTCTTGTCCCCGTCCGTGTCCCCGTTCCTGTCCCCGTCCCCGTCCTTGTTCCCGTTCCCGTTCTTGTCCCCGTCCGTGTCCCCGTTCCTGTCCCCGTTCCCGTCCTTGTCCCCGTTCTTGTCCCCGTTCCTGTCCCCGTCCTTGTCCCCGTTCCCGTCCCCGTTCTTGTCCCCGTTCCTGTCCCCGTTCCTGTCCCCGTCCTTGTCCCCGTTCCTGTCCCCGTTCCTGTCCCCGTTCCTGTCCCCGTTCCTGTCCCCGTCCCTTCTCCTGTTCCTTCTCCCGTTTCTGTCCCCGTCCCCTCTCCTGTCCCCTGTCCCCTCTCCTGTCCCCGTCCCCTCTCCTGTCCCCGTCCCCTCTCCTGTCCCCGTCCCCTCTCCTGTCCCGGGCCCGGTTGGCTCCTGGGGGAACTTGGCGACAATTTCTGGCTCCGTGTCCCCTCTCCTGGGTCTGGCGACAATTTCTGAGTCCGTGTCCCCTCTCTTGTGGATCCGTGTCCCCTCTCCCGGGTCCGTGTCCCCTCTCTGTGTCCCCAATCCCGCTTCCGTGTCCCCTCCCTGTGTCCGTGTCCCCTCCCTGTGTCCGTGTCCCCCTCTCTGTGTCCGTGTCCCCAATCCCGCTTCCGTGTCCCCAATCCCTGTGTCCGTGTCCCCTCCCTGTGTCCCCAATCCCGGTTCCGTGTCCCCTCCCTGTGTCCCCCTCCCTGTGTCCGTGTCCCCTCCCTGTGTCCGTGTCCCCTCTCCCGGGTCCGTGTCCCCTCTCCCGGGTCCGTGTCCCCTCTCTGTGTCCGTGTCCCCTCTCCCGGGTCCGTGTCCCCTCTCTGTGTCCCCAGTCCCGGTTCCGTGTCCCCTCCCTGTGTCCGTGTCCCCCTCCCTGTGTCCGTGTCCCCGGTTCCGTGTCCCCTCTCCTGGGTCCGTGTCCCCCTCTCTGTGTCCGTGTCCCCTCTCTTTGTCCCCAGTCCCGGTTCCGTGTCCCCCTCCCTGTGTCCGTGTCCCCTCCCTGTGTCCGTGTCCCCTCCCTGTGTCCGTGTCCCCTCCCTGTGTCCCCAATCCCGGTTCCGTGTCCCCCTCCCTGTGTCCGTGTCCCCTCCCTGTGTCCGTGTCCCCTCCCTGTGTCCGTGTCCCCAATCCCGGTTCTGTGTCCGTGTCCCCTCTCCCGGGTCCGTGTCCCCCTCCCTGTGTCCGTGTCCCCTCCCTGTGTCCGTGTCCCCTCTCTGTGTCCGTGTCCCCTCTCCTGGGTCCGTGTCCCCTCCCTGTGTCCGTGTCCCCCTCCCTGTGTCCGTGTCCCCCTCTCTGTGTCCCCAATCCCGGTTCCGTGTCCCCTCCCTGTGTCCGTGTCCCCCTCTCTGTGTCCCCAATCCCGGTTCCGTGTCCCCTCTCTGTGTCCCCAATCCCGGTTCCGTGTCCCCTCTCTGTCCCCAGTCCCGGTTCCGTGTCCCCAATCCCGGTTCCGTGTCCCCTCTCTGTCCCCAGTCCCGGTTCCGTGTCCCCCCTCCCGGGCCGGTGACTCCGGATCCCCCAATCGGGACACGGGAATTCGGCCTTGGAGAGGCCCCGAACCCCCCCTGGACCCCAAATCCGTGTCCCTTGACCCCAAATCCCTGTCCCCTGACCCCAAATCCGTGTCCCCCCGCCCCAAATCCGTGTCCCCCCACCCCAAATCCGTGTCCCCCCACCCCCAAATCCGTGTCCCCCGCCCCAAATCCGTGTCCCCCCACCCCACACTCATGTCCCCCCACCCCAAATCCGTCCCTGTCCCCTCCCCGGGCCCAGGGGTGCCCCTTTCTTTGTTCCGGGCACAGCTCGGTGCCGCCCCCAATCACCATTAACGAACTAATTAACTCCGGCCTCTAATTGGGCTGAGGCGCCTCTCAGAGGCTGAAATCCCCCCCCCATCCAATCCCCCCGGTTCGTGTCTGGCACTAAAAAAACAAACAAATAAAAGAAACAAACCCAAAAACCAAAACAAAAAAAAACCCAAACAAACAAAAGAACAAACCCCAAAACCAAAAGAAAAAAAGAAAAACCCAAAAGAACGAACCCCAAAACCAAAAGAAAAAAAAACCCAAAAGAACGAACCCCAAAACCAAAAGAAAAAAAAAACCAAAAGAACCAACCCCAAAACCAAAAGAACAAACCCCAAAACCAAAAGAAAAAAAAACCCAAAAGAACGAACCCCAAAACCAAAAGAAAAAAAAAAAACAAAAGAACGAACCCCAAAACCAAAAGAAAAAAAAAAAAACCCAAAAAGAACAAACCCCAAAACCAAAAAAAAAAAAAAACAAAAGAACGAACCCCAAAACCAAAAGAAAAAAAAAACCAAAAGAACGAACCCCAAAACCAAAAGAAAAAAAAAAAACAAAAGAACAAAACCCAAAACCAAACAAAAAAACAAATTAACAAAACCCAAAATAAATAAACAAAAAAATCCCCCAAGACACAAAAATAACCTCAAAAACCAAAAAACCAAAAAAAACCCAAAAACCCCGACCAAACAAATAAAATAAAAAAAAAGAGCAATAAAAGAACCCACAACCCTCTCACCCCTCTCGGGGCCATAAAGGAATTCGGGGCCGCGTTATTTTCGGGGCCGGCATCTCCAGCTCGCGGGAAAAGGAAACTCGGGGGGTTCAGGCACCACAAAAAGGATTTTAATTATTGCAGTTGATTAAATAAGTTTATTAAAGTTTTCCCCCGGTTGTTGTTATAGGGACGGGGCTGCGGGGTTTATTTTATTTTATTTTATTTTATTTTATTTTATTTTATTTTATTTTATTTTATATTTTAATTTTAATTTTATTTTTATTTATTTTATTTTATTTTATATTTTATATTTTATTTTATATTTTATTTTATTTTATTTTTAATTTTAATTTTTATTTTACTTTTATTTTGTTTTTATTTGATTATTTTATTTTATTTTATATTTTATTTTATTTTATATTTTTATTTTTATTTTTATTTTTATTTTATTTTTATTTATTTCATTTTATTTGATTTTATTTTATATTTTATATTTTATTTTATTTTATTTTTAATTTTAATTTTTATTTTTATTTTACTTTTATTTTATTTTTATTTGATTATTTTATTTTATTTTATTTTTTATTTTATTTTATATTTTTATTTTTATTTTTATTTTATTTTTATTTATTTCATTTTATTTGATTTTATTTTATATTTTATATTTAATTTTATTTTTAATTTTAATTTTTATTTTAATTTTTATTTTTATTTTTATTTTATTTTTATTTGATTATTTTATTTGATTTTATTTATTTTATTTTATTTTATTTTTATTTTTATTTTTATTTTATTTTATTTTAAATTTTTATTTTTATTTTATTTTTACTTTTATTTTATTTTTATTTGATTATTTTATTTATTTTATTTTATTTTATATTTTATTTTATTTTATTTTATTTTATTTTATTTTATTTTATTTTATTTTATTTTATTTTATTTTATTTTATTTTATTTTATTTTCCTAGGGAAAATTCGGGATTTATCTTTGCGAATATTGAATATTTGGGCTCCTGGACCAGAATTTTAGGATCTGATAAATTCCAACCCGGGTTTTTTTTTAGGCACCGAATTTCACCAAATTAAAAAAAGATTTTTTTCAGTGGCCGCCAGAGTTTGGCTCTCAACGTGTTTCACTTGGGAATAAACTGATTTAAAAAGGGGAAAACAACCCAAAAACGACCAAAAAAACCCCAAATAAAACCCTAAAACGATAAAATTTCCGGCAGGAGGAGGAGGAGGAGGAGGAGGAGGAGGAGGAGGAGGAGGAGGAGGAGGAGGAGGAGGAGGAGGAGGAGGAGGGCGAGCCCCGAGCCCGGAGTTTGTGCCGGGCTGAAATTCCCGCTCCCCTCTCGGCAATGGGAGAGGGCAGGGAACCCAACCCGGCCCTTGAAAATCAAATTTCACATGGGCCAGACCGAGGTTAAAAATCAAATTTCATATGGGCCAGATCGAGCTTAAAAATCAAATTTCATATGGGCCAAACCGAGGTTAAAAATCAAATTTCATATGGGCCAAACCGAGGTTAAAAATCAAATTTCATATGGGCCAGACCGAGGTTAAAAATCAAATTTCATATGGACCAGACCGAGGTTAAAAATCAAATTTCATATGGGCCAGATCGAGGTTAAAAATCAAATTTCATATGGGCCAGACCGAGGTTAAAAATCAAATTTCTCATGGGCCAGACTGAGGATAAAAACCAAATTTCACATGGGCCAGATCGAGCTTAAAAATCAAATTTCATATGGGCCAGACCGAGGTTAAAAATCAAATTTCTCATGGGCCAAACCCCCTTAAAACCAAATTTCACAAGGTCCAGACTGAGGCTAAAAATCAAATTTCACATGGTCCAAATTGAGGGTAAAAACCAAATTTCACAAGGTCCAGACCGAGGATAAAAATCAAATTTCACACGGTCCAAACTGAGTCTAAAAATCAAATTTCGCACGGTCCAAACCACGGACAAAAAACAAATTTCACATGGTCGAGACCGAGGGTAAAAATCAAATTTCTCATGGTCCAAACTGAGTCTAAAAATCAAATTTCGCACGGTCCAAACCAAAGATAAAAACCAAATTTCACAAGGTACAGACCGAGGATAAAAAACAAATTTCACATGGTCGAGACCGAAGTTAAAAATCAAATTTCTCATGGTCCAGACTGAGGCTAAAAATCAAATTTTGCATGGGCCAGACCGAGGATAAAAATCAAATTTCGCACGGTCCAAACCACGGACAAAAAACAAATTTCGCACGGTCCAAACTGAGTCTAAAAATCAAATTTCGCATGGTCCGAACTGAGTCTAAAACTCAAATTTCGTATGGTCCAAACCGAGTTTAAAACTCAAATTTCACATGGGCCAGATCGAGGATAAAACTCAAATTTCACATGGTCCAAACTGAGTCTAAAAATCAAATTTCACGCGGTCCGAACCGAGTCTAAAACTCAAATTTCACATGGGCCAGATCGAGACTAAAAATCAAATTTCACACGGTCCGAACCGAGTCTAAAACTCAAATTTCTCATGGTCCAGACCGAGTCTAAAACTCAAATTTCACATGGTCCAAACCGAGTCTAAAACTCAAATTTCACACGGTCCGAACCGAGTCTAAAACTCAAATTTCACACGGTCCGAACCGAGTCTAAAACTCAAATTTCACGTGGTCCAGAGCGAGGCTTAAGCCGGCCTGGGAACTGATCTCGAGGTTTAAAAAATTCAACTTTGATACCGAATCCGGCGCCTTCCCCTCCATCTGCTCCCGCTTTTTGTGACCCAGCCTGTTAATTTTAATTTTTTTAAATTTTTTTTTAAAGTTTAGGCTGAGTTTTAAAACAATTTTTCTCCCCGAGTTCTGAGAAAAACCGACGGAGCTGCTGAGGATTTAAACCTGCGAGTGTTTTAGTCCCGGAACTGCTTAAACTCTCGCCTAAAAACAAACACGAGCTGGAGGGGAGGAGAGAGAAAAAAAAAAAAAAAAAAAATTAAAAAAAAAAAAAGGAAATAAAAGGGAAAATTTGGGGATCTTTGTGTGAACCAGGGCGGCCTCAAAAGCCCTAAAAACGGAAAAGGACAATTTGGGCGAGTTAATCAGAAACTGCTCGTTAATACCGAGCCTAAAGGCAAAGCCCGAGCTGCTGATTTTTGTCTCCCTCGGCTGGGCAGGAAACCGGGGAGGGGGAAAAAAATGGGAATTTGGGGGTTTTTTACCCAAAATAATGAGCCTAAAAATGGGAATTTGGGGTTTTTATCCCAAAAGAAGGAGCCTCAAAATGGGAATTTGGGGTTTTATCCCAAAAAAAGGAGCCTCAAAATGGGAATTTGGGTTTTTATCCCCAAAAAAGGAGCCTAAAAATGGGAATTTGGGGTTTTATCCCAAAAAAAGGAGCCCCAGAATGGGAATTTGGTTTTTTTTTCCCAAAATAATGAGCCTCAAAATGGGAATTTGGGGTTTTTATCCCCAAAAAAAGGAGTCTCAAAATGGGAATTTGGGTTTTTATCCCCAAAAAATGAGCCTCAAAATGGGAATTTGGGGTTTTATCCCAAAAGAAGGAGTCTCAAAATGGGAATTTGGGGTTTTTATCCCAAAATAAGGAGCCTAAAAATGGGAATTTGGGTTTTTATCCCCAAAAAATGAGCCTCAAAATGGGAATTTGGGGTTTTATCCCAAAAGAAGGAGTCTCAAAATGGGAATTTGGGGTTTTTATCCCAAAATAAGGAGCCTAAAAATGGGAATTTGGGGTTTTATCCCAAAAAAGGAGACTCAAAATGGGAATTTGGGGTTTTATCCCCAAAATAATGAGCCTCAAAATGGGAATTTGGGGTTTTTATCCCCAAAAAAAGGAGTCTCAAAATGGGAATTTGGGGTTTTATCCCAAAAAAGGAGCCTAAAAATGGGAATTTGGGGTTTTATCCCAAAATAATGAGCCTTAAAATGGGAATTTGGGGTTTTATCCCCAAAAAAAGGAGCCTAAAAATGGGAATTTGGGGTTTTATCCCAAAAAAAGGAGCCCCAAAATGGGAATTTGAGGTTTATTCCCAAAAGGAGGAGCCTGAAAATGGGAATTTGGGGTTTTATCCCAAAAAAAGGAGCCTCAAAATGGGAATTTGGGTTTTTATCCCAAAAAAGGAGCCTAAAAATGGGAATTTGGGGTTTTATCCCAAAAAAAGGAGCCTAAAAATGTGAATTTGGGGTTTTTTACCCAAAATAATGAGCCTCAAAATGGGAATTTGAGGTTTATTCCCAAAAGAAGGAGCCTCAAAATGGGAATTTGGGGTTTTATCCCAAAAGAAGGAGCCTCAAAATGGGAATTTGGGGTTTTATCCCAAAAAAAGGAGCCTAAAAATGGGAATTTGGGGTTTTATCCCAAAAAAATGAGCCTAAAAATGGGAATTTGGGTTTTTATCCCAAAAGAAGGAGCCTAAAAATGGGAATTTGGGGTTTGGGGTTTCTGTCCCAAGGGAAGGAGCCCCAAAATGGGAATTTGTTTTTTTTTTTCCCGGGAAAAGGAGCCTCAAAATGGGAATTTGAGGTTTGGGGTTTCTATCCCAAAAGAAAGGAGCCCCAAACCGGGAATTTTGGGTTCTTTTCCCCCTAAAAAAGGAATCCCAAACCGGGAATTTGGGGTTCCTGTCCCAAAAAAAGAAACCCCGAACCGAAATTTTTGGGTTCTTTTCCCAAGGGAAGGAGCCCCAAACTGGGAATTTTGGGTTTATTTTCCAAAATAGGAATCTCAAACCGGGAATTTTGGTTTTTTTTCCCCAAAAATAAGAATCCAAAACCGGGAATTTTGGGTTCTTTTCCCAAAAATAGGAATCCAAAACCGGGAATTTTGGGGTTTTTTTCCCCAAAAATAGGAATCTCAAACCGGGAATTTTGGGGTTTTTTTTTTTCCCCAAAAATAAGAATCCAAAACCGGGAATTTTGGGTTCTTTTCCCAAAAATAAGAATCCAAAACCGGGAATTTTGGGTTTTTTTCCCCAAAAATAAGAATCCAAAACCGGGAATTTTAGGTTTTTTTTCCCCAAAAATAGGAATCTCAAACCGGGAATTTTGGGGTTTTTTTCCCAAAAATAGGAATCTCAAACCGGGAATTTTGTTTTTTTTTTTTCCCAAGAGGAGCTGCCCCAGACCGGGAATTTTGGGGTGTTTTTTTTCCCCAAAAATAAGAATCCAAAACCGGGAATTTTGGGTTTTTTTCCCCAAAAATAAGAATCCAAAACCGGGAATTTTGGGGTTTTTTTTCCCCAAAAATAGGAATCTCAAACCGGGAATTTTGGGGTTTTTTTTCCCCCCCAAGAAAAAGGAACCCCAAAATGGGAATTTGGGGATTTTTCCCCAAAGAAACAAAAGGGCGAAGCCTGTCCCGCCCTACCCCGTCAATATTTTGTTTTTTTCCCGATTTTCCCAATTTAAAAAATCCCAAAAAGGATCTTACCTGGAGGTGAGTGAAGGGATTTTTTCCTCCGAGCGGGGTTTGTCTGGTTCGGGGCTCCCACACGAAATGAAAATCACGGATTTAATTCCAATTTTCCCCATCACCAAATCCCGGTTTTAACAAAGCTCAGCTCCTGCCTGGATATTCCCTCCATCCGAGACGGGTTTGAATTAGCGGGAAAAAAAAAAACAAAAAAAAAAGAAAAAAAAACCCAAAAAAAACAAAAAAAGGAAAAAAAAAAAAAAAAGTGGTGAGGAAATCTCGTCCTAAAGGAAGAAACTCCCCCTTTTTTTTTTTTTTATTTGACTTTTATGGGAACAATTCCAGCTCCGCTCCTGTACCTGTGTCCTCCCTCCCTCCCGGAGCCGCGATTTTCCCTCCCGATCCGGGAATTCCCTCCCCTATTCCCAAAAAAAAAAAAGGTGATTTTGAGGTTTTTTTGGGTTTTTTTTTAGGGGTATCCCCGTTAGACCGTGGGCACCCCAAAACAGAAAGAGAGGAATGCGAGCTGGATAAAAATTTGGGGATTTTTTGGGGATTTTTTTGGGATTTTTTTGGGATTTTTTTTGGATTTTTTTGGGATTTATTTGGGATTTTTTGAGGGATTTTTTGGGGATTTTTTTGGGATTTTTTTGGGTTTTTATTTTTTGGGTTACACAGCAGGTTCCCCAAAACAGAACCAGCAGAATTCTCTAAACACGAGTTGGACAAAGATTTGGGGGATTTTTGGGTTTTTTTTGGGTTTTTTTTTAGGGGTATCCCCGTTAGACCGTGGGCACCCCAAAACAGAAAGAGAGGAATGCGAGCTGGATAAAAATTTGGGGATTTTTTGGGGATTTTTTGGGGATTTTTTTGGGATTTTTTTTGGATTTTTTTGGGGATTTTTTTGGGATTTTTTTGGGATTTTTTTGGGGATTTTTTTGGGATTTTTTTGGGGATTTTTTTGGGTTTTATTTTTTGGGTTACACAGCAGGCTCCCCAAAACAGAACCCGCAGAATCCTCTAAACAGTTGGAGAAAGATTTGGGGATTTTTTGGGATTTTGGGGGTTTTTTTTGAGGGTTATTTCAGTTACACCCCAAACAGAGCCACCGGAATCCGCTAAATGCGAGTTGGAGAAAGGTTTTGGGGAATTTTTGGGATTTTTTGGGATTTTTTTTAGGGGTATCCCGGTTCCACCCCAAAACAGAGCCGGCAGAACCCGCTAAATGCGAGCCCGACAAAGGATTTGGGATTTTTTGGGGGTTTTTTGGGGGGTTTTGGGGTTTTTTTTAGGGGTATCCCCGTTCCATCCCAAACAGAGTCATCGGAACCCGCTAAATGCGAGCTGGACAAAGATTTGGGGATTTTTTGGGATTTTTTTTAGGGGTATTTCGGTTCCACCCCAAAGCAGAGCCGGCAGAACCCGCTAAATGCGAGCCCGACAAAGGATTTGGGGTTTTTTTTTGGTTTTTTAGGACTTTTTGGGTTTTTTTTAGGGGTATTTCGGTTCCACCCCAAAGCAGAGCCGGCAGAACCCGCTAAATGCGAGCTGGGCAAAGATTTGGGGATTTTTTGGGATTTTTTTTAGGGGAATCCCGGTTCCACCCCAAAGCAGAGCCGGCAGAACCCGCTAAATGCGAGTTGGACAAAGAATTTTGGGATTTTTTGGGATTTTTTTTAGGGGTATTTCGGTTCCACCCCAAAGCAGAGCCGGCAGAACCCGCTTAATGCGAGCCCGACAAAGGATTTGGGGTTTTTTTTTGGTTTTTTAGGACTTTTTGGGTTTTTTTTAGGGGTATTTCGGTTCCACCCCAAAGCAGAGCCGGCAGAACCCGCTAAATGCGAGCCCGACAAAGGATTTGGGGTTTTTTTTTTGTTTTTTAGGACTTTTTGGGGTTTTTTTTAGGGGTATTTCGGTTCCACCCCAAAGCAGGGCCAGCGGAATCCGCTAAATGCGAGCCCGACAAAGGATTTGGGAATTTTATGGGATTTTTTTTAGGGGTATTTCGGTTCCACCCCAAACAGAGTCATCAGAACCCGCTAAATGCGAGCCCGACAAAGAATTTGGGATTTTTTGGGATTTTTTTTAGGGGAATCCCGGTTCCACCCCAAAGCAGAGCCGGCAGAATCCGCTAAATGCGAGCCCGACAAAGGATTTGGGATTTTTTTTTTTGTTTTTTAGGACTTTTTGGGGTTTTTTTTAGGGGTATTTCGGTTCCACCCCAAAGCAGAGCCGGCAGAACCCGCTAAATGCGAGCTGGGCAAAGATTTGGGGATTTTTTGGGATTTTTTTTAGGGGAATCCCGGTTCCACCCCAAAGCAGAGCCGGCAGAACCCGCTAAATGCGAGCCCGACAAAGGATTTGGGGTTTTTTTGGGGGTTTTTTAGGACTTTTTGGGGTTTTTTTTAGGGGTATTTCGGTTCCACCCCAAAGCAGAGCCGGCAGAACCCGCTAAATGAGAGTTGGACAAAGAATTTGGGGGTTTTGGGGTTTTTTTTAGGGGTATTTCGGTTCCACCCCAAAGCAGAGCCAGCGGAATCCGCTAAATGCGAGCCCGACAAAGGTTTTGGGGTTTTTTTTGGGTTTTTTAGGACTTTTTGGGGGTTTTTTTAGGGGTATTTCGGTTCCTCCCCAAAGCAGAGCCGGCAGAACCCGCTAAATGCGAGCCCGACAAAGGATTTGGGATTTTTTGGGGGGTTTTTTGGACTTTTTGGGGTTTTTTTTAGGGGTATTTCGGTTCCACCCCAAAGCAGTGCCGGCAGAATCCGCTAAATGTGAATTGGAGAAAGGATTTGGGATTTTTTGGGGTTTTTTAGGACTTTTTGGGGTTTTTTTTAGGGGTAATTCAGTTCCACCCCAAAGCAGAGCCAGCGGAATCCCCTAAATGCGAATTGGAGAAAGGATTTGGGGATTTTTTTGGGGTTTTGGGATGTTTTTTTTTGCGGGGTGTCCCTGCTCCACCCCAAAACAGAATCCGCTAAACGGAACCGCGCGATGGTTCGGGGATGGTTTTTTGGGAGGGAATATTGGGGTTTTTTTGGGGGTTTTGGGGGAGGTTTTTTTGGGGGTTTTTTGGGGTTTTTTGGGGTTTTTTTTGGGTTTTTTTGGGTTTTTTTTTTAAAGGGTGCCCCAATCGCACCCCGGGAATTGCCGGGACCGGAATCCCGAACACCAAACCCCGATTTATTTCCACGAAATCCAATTTATATCCACTAAATCAGATTTATTTCCTCCAAACCCCAATTTATTTCCACTAAACCAACTTTATTTCATCCAAACCCAATACCCCGATTTATTTCCACGAAACCCAATTTATTTCATCCGAACCCGACTTTATTTCCACTGTATCCAATTTATTTCCACGAAATCAAATTTATTTCATCCTAAACCCGACTTTATTTCCACCAAACCAAGTTTATTTCCACCAAACTCAATTTTATTTCCAATATATCAAATTTATTTCAACCAAACCGAATTTATTTCATCCAAACCCCGATTTATTTCATCCAAACCCCAATTTATTTCCGCCGAATCAAATTTATTTCAACCAAACCCGACTTTATTTCCACCAAACTCAATTTTATTTCCGCCGAATCAAATTTATTTCAACCAAACCCGACTTTATTTCCACCAAACTCAATTTTATTCCCGATAAATCAAATTTATTTCCACCAAACCCGACTTTATTTCCACCAAATCCCAATTTATTTCCTCTAAATCAACTTTATTTCCACTAAATCAAATTTATTTCAACCGAACTCAACTTTATTTCCACCAAACCCAATTTTATTCCAACCAAACCCAATTTTATTTCCAATTTAATTTCCAATTTTATTTCCAATTTAATTTCCACCAGACCCGACTTTATTTCCATTTTTTCCCCTTTTCCCAACTTTTCTTTCCATTTTTAATCCCAAAAGTTTTTGGAACCGCCGGGATTACAAACCTCGATTAAAATCCGATTTTTTTTTCCTCTTTTATTTTTAATTTTTAGGGGTTTTTTGGAGGTTTTTGAGGGTTTTTTGAGGTTTTTTTAAGGTTCTTTTAGGGATTTTTTTTGAGGTTTTTTTAGGTTTTTTTTTTGAGGTTTTTAAGGTTTTTTGGAGGTTTTTGAGGTTTTTTTGAGGTTTTTTTAAGGTTCTTTTAGGTTTTTTTTTTGAGGTTTTTTTAGGGTTTTTTTTGAGGTTTTAAAAGGTTTTTTGGAGGTTTTTGAGGTTTTTTTGAGGGTTTTTTTTGTTCTTTTAAGGGTTTTTTTGAGGTTTTTTTAGGTTTATTTTAGGTTTTTTTAAAGTTTTTTTTAGTTTTTTTGGAGTTTTTTTTTTAGGTTTTTGAGGGTTTTTTTTAGGTTTTTTTTTAGGTTTTTGAGATTTTTTTAGGTTTGTTTTGAGGTTTTTCTAGGGGTTTATTTTTTTGAGGTTTTTGCGGTTTTTTGTTGAGGTTTTTGAGGGTTTTTTGAGGGTTTTTTTTTGAGGTTCTTTTAGGGAAGTTTTTGAGGTTTTTTTAGGTTTTTTAAGGTTTTTTTAAAGTTCTTTTCGAGGTTCTTTTAGGGGTTTTTTTTGTGAGGTTTTTTTAGGGTTTTTTTAGGTTTTTTTAAAGTTTTTTTTAGTTTTTTTGGAGTTTTTTTTAGGTTTTTGAGGGGGTTTTTTTAGGTTTTTTTTTTAGGTTTTTGAGATTTTTTAGGTTTGTTTTGAGGTTTTTCTAGGGGTTTTTTTTGAGGTTTTTAAGGTTTTTTGGAGGTTTTTGAGGTTTTTTTGAGGTTTTTTTAAGGTTCTTTTAGGGATTTTTTTTGAGGATTTTTTTAGGTTTTTTTTTGAGGTTTTTAAGGTTTTTTGGAGGTTTTTGAGGTTTTTTTGAGGCTTTTTTTGTTCTTTTAAGGTTTTTTTTTGAGGTTTTTTTTAGGTTTTTTTTAGGTTTTTTTAAAGTTTTTTTTAGTTTTTTTGGAGTTTTTTTTTAGGTTTTTGAAGGTTTTTTTTAGGTTTTTTTTTTAGGTTTTTGAGATTTTTTTAGGTTTGTTTTGAGGTTTTTCTAGGGGTTTTTTTTTGAGGTTTTTGCGGTTTTTTGTTGAGGTTTTTGAGGGTTTTTTGAGGGTTTTTTTGAGGTTCTTTTAGGGAATTTTTTGAGGTTTTTTTTAGGTTTTTTTTTGAGGTTTTTAAGGTTTTTTGGAGGTTTTTGAGGTTTTTTTGAGGTTTTTTTAAGGTTCTTTTAGGGGATTTTTTTGAGGTTTTTTTAGGGTTTTTTTTGAGGTTTTTAAGGTTTTTTGGAGGTTTTTGAGGTTTTTTTGAGGGTTTTTTTTTATTCTTTTAAGGGTTTTTTTTGAGGTTTTTTTAGGGTTTTTTTTAGGTTTTTTTCAAGTTTTTTTTAGGTTTTTTTTGAGTTTTTTTTTTAGGTTTTTGAGGGTTTTTTTAGGTTTTTTTTTTAGGTTTTTGAGATTTTTTTAGGTTTGTTTTGAGGTTTTTCTAGGGGTTTTTTTTTTTGAGGTTTTTGCGGTTTTTTGTTGAGGTTTTTGAGGTTTTTTTGAGGTTTTTTTAAGGTTCTTTTAGGGGTTTTTTTTGTGAGGTTTTTTTTGGTTTTTTTAGGTTTTTTTAAAGTTTTTTTTGAGGTTTTTTTAGGGGTTTTTTTTTGAGGTTTTTTTAGGTTTTTTTTAGGTTTTTTTAAAGTTTTTTTAGTTTTTTTGGAGTTTTTTTTTAGGTTTTTGAAGGTTTTTTTTAGGTTTTTTTTTTTAGGTTTTTGAGATTTTTTTAGGTTTGTTTCGAGGTTTTTCTAGGGGGTTTTTTTTTGAGGTTTTTGCGGTTTTTTGTTGAGGTTTCTGAGGGTTATTTGAGGTTTTTTAAAGGTTCTTTTAGGGATTTTTTTTGAGGTTTTTTTTTAGGTTTTTTTTGAGGTTTTTAAGGTTTTTTGGAGGTTTTTGAGGTTTTTTTGAGGGTTTTTTTTTGTTCTTTTAAGGATTTTTTTTTTAGGTTTTTTAAGGTTTTTTTTAGGTTTTTTTAAAGTTTTTTTTAGTTTTTTTGGAGTTTTTTTTTTAGGTTTTTGAGGGGGTTTTTTAGGTTTTTTTTTAGGTTTTTGAGATTTTTTTAGGTTTGTTTTGAGGTTTTTCTAGGGGTTTTTTTTTGAGGTTTTTGCGGTTTTTTGTTGAGGTTTTTGAGGGTTTTTTGAGGGTTTTTTTGAGGTTCTTTTAGGGATTTTTTTTTGAGGTTTTTTTAGGTTTTTTTTTGAGGTTTTTAAGGTTTTTTGGAGGTTTTTGAGGTTTTTTTGAGGGTTTTTTTTTGTTCTTTTAGGGATTTTTTTTGAGGTTTTTTTAGGGTTTTTTTAGGGTTTTTTTAGGTTTTTTTAAAGTTTTTTTTAGTTTTTTTGGAGGTTTTTTTTTAGGTTTTTGAGGGTTTTTTGAGGTTTTTTTTAAGGTTCTTTTAGGGATTTTTTTTGAGGTTTTTTTTAGGGTTTTTTATGGTTTTTTAAAAGTTTTTTTTTAGGTTCTTTTAGGGGTTTTTTTTGAGGTTTTTTTGGAGGTTTTTTTAGGGGGTTTTGAGTTTTTTTAGGGTTTTTTTTTTGAGTGGTTTTTTTAGGGTTTTTTTAAAGGTTTTTTTTTGTTTTTGAGAGTTTTTTGAGGTTTTTTGAGGTTTTTGAGGATTTTTGAGGTTTTTGAGGGTCTTTTTTAGTTTTTTTTTGAGGTTTTTGAGGTGCTTTTTTTTAGGTTTTTTTAAGGCTTTTTTTGAGGTTTTTTAAAGTTCTTTTAGGGGTTTTTTTTAGGCTTTTTAAAGTGGGTTTTTTTAGGTTTTTTTAGGTTTTTTTAGTTTATTTTAGGTTTTTTGAGGTTTTTGAGGGGTTTTTTGGTTTTTTTTAGTTTTTCAGGGTTTTTTTAGATTTTTTTGGTTTTTGGGGGGATTTTTTTAGGGTTTTTTTTTTTTGGGGTTTTTATAGGTTTTTTAGGGTTTTTTTTTAGTTTTTAAAGGTTTTTAAAAATTTTTTAAGGTTTTTTGGGGGGATTTTTTTAGGGTTTTTTTGGGTTTTTAAATTTTTTTAAGGTTTTTTAGTTGTTTTTTTTTTAAGTTTTTTAAGGTTTTCTAAGATTTTTTAAAGGTTTTTTTAAAGATTTTTTTAAGGTTTTTTGGGGGATTTTTTTAGGTTTTTTTGGGTTTTTTTTAGGTTTTTTAAGGTTTTTTAGTTTTTTTTTTTTAGTTTTTTAGGTTTTTTTAAGATTTTTTTTTAGGGTTTTTTGGGGGGGGATTTTTTTAGGGTTTTTAAAATGTTTTTTAAGGTTTTTTGGTTTTTTTTTTTTAAACTTTTAAAATATTTTTTAAATTTTTTTTTCCTCCATTCCCCCTTCTCCCCGGGAAATAAAATTAATGAACTGTACAGAGCGCTCACACCGCTGTGAGTGACAGCACGGGGCTTTTATTAATTATTATTATTATTATTATTATTATTATTATTATTATTATTATTTCCTTTTGGAATCTATTTGGATGATTTATTACGGGTGAGGCGAACACGAGCGGGAATTTGATCGCGATTAACGCCCAAAATTCTGATTTTTAAATTTTATTTATTGTCAGAAATTTTAATTCTTCAGCTGGAGTTTAAACCTTTAACCAACCCCGGATTTTTGTTATTTTATTTTAATTTTAATTTCATTTTAATTCTAATTCTAATTCTAACTCTTATACTAATTCTAATTCTAATACTAATTCTAATACTAATTCTAATTCTAACTTTAATTTTAATTTTAATTTTAATTTTAATTTTAATTTTAATTTTATTTCAAATTGTAATTTCAATTATAATTGTAATTTTGATAGTGATTTTAATTTTAATTTTATTTTGTATTTTAATTTTAGTTCTAATTCTAATTTTAATTGTAATTGTAATTTTATTTTGTATTTTAATTTTAGTTCTAGTTCTAATTCTAATTGTAATTTTAATTCTTATTCTAATTTTAATTGTGCTTTTAATGTTAATTTCAATTTTAATTTTAACGGTAATTTTAATGATAATTTTAACTGTAATTTTAATTTTCCCCCGGAGCTCTTCTCTTTGCGGAGCTGACTGATTCGATTTTTTAATTTTAATTTTATTTTTATTTTTATTTTTATTTTTAATTTTATTTTTATTTTTATTTTTATTTTTATTTTTATTTTTATTTTTATTTTTATTTTTATTTTTATTTTTATTTTATTCCTGTGGGGCCATAAAAGCGAGAATTCCGCCCTCTCGAAATTCCACGGGGATAAAAAAAAAGGGAGAAAATAAAAATTCTATTAATTAAAAAACCCCAAAAAATGAAACAGAAACGCGAAAAAAATCAGGAATTTCCGCCGATTTGGGATTTATTTTGGGATTTACTTTGCTTTATTTTGCTTTAATTTTTTACTCCTTTTTTGCTTTATTTCGCTTTATTTTTTGCTCTTTTTTTTTCCTTTATTTTCCTTTACTTTTCGCTCTTTTTTTGCTTGATTTTGCTTGATTTTTTTTACTTTTTTTGGCTTCCTTTTAACTTTTTTTTTGCTTTATTTTTGCTTTATTTTTCTCTCTTTTTTTCGCTTTATTTTGCTTTATTTTTTACCTTTTTTTTTAGGTTTTTTTCCGCTTTTTCAAACTTTTTTTTTGCTTTATTTTTCTCTCTTTTTTTTTTCCCCCCTTTATTTTGCTTTATTTTTTATCTTTTTTTCTGGTTTTTTTCCGCTTTTTTCAAACTTTTTTTTTCCTTTATTTTGCTTTATTTTTCACTCTTTTTTTTCGGCTTTATTTTACTTTATTTTACTTTATTTTTTCCTTTATTTTTCTTTATTTTTCCCTCCTTTTTTTTTGCTTTATTTTCCTTTATTTTTTCCTTTATTTTTCTTTATTTTTCACTCTTTTTTTTGCTTTATTTTACTTTATTTTTTCCTTTATTTTTCTTTATTTTTCCCTCTTTTTTTGGCTTTATTTTACTTTATTTTCCTTTATTTTTTCCTTTATTTTTCACTCTTTTTTTTTGCTTTTTAAAACTTTATTTTACTTTATTTTCCCCTTTATTTTGCTTCATTTTTCTCTCTTTTTTTCCCCTTTATTTTCCTTTATTTTTTCCTTTATTTTTCTTTATTTTTCCCTCTTTTTTTTGCTTTATTTTACTTTATTTTACTTTATTTTCTCCTTTATTTTCCTTCATTTTTCGCTCTTTTTTTCCCCTTTATTTTCCTTTATTTTTTCCTTTATTTTTCTTTATTTTTCACTCTCTTTTTTGCTTTATTTTACTTTATTTTTTCCTTTATTTTTTCCTTTATTTTTCTTTATTTTTCCCTCTTTTTTTCCCTTTATTTTCCTTTATTTTCCTTTATTTTTTCCTTTATTTTGCTTTATTTTTCACTCTCTTTTTTGCTTTATTTTCCTTTATTTTTTCCTTTATTTTTCTTTATTTTTCCCTCTTTTTTTGGCTTTATTTTACTTTATTTTCTCCTTTATTTTCCTTCATTTTTCTCTCTTTTTTCCCCTTTATTTTCCTTTATTTTCCTTCATTTTTCTCTCTTTTTTTCCCCTTTATTTTCCTTTATTTTTCCCTTTATTTTTCTTTATTTTTCCCTCTCTTTTTTTTGCTTTATTTTACTTTATTTTAACTTTTTTTTCCCCTTTTTTGTTTTTCCTCTTCCCCGGGCAATAAATCCCAGGCAATAAAAATCAAAGCGAGCCGAGGGAAGTTTTTATTAAACTCTTCACTTCGGGCAATTCCCCGACAAAAGCTTTTATTTCATTTATTTTTTTACTGCCCTCGTAAAATTCGGGGGAAATTATCCCAAAAAAAACCCAAAAAAACAACAAAAAAAATCTCCGTAATTTGAATTTTTAAATAAATAAAAATTATTTAATCCCCGCTGATTCGGCCGCTCGAAAATTTAAAATATTTTTCATTTTTAATTTCTTTTTTTTGTTTTTTTTTTTTTGGCGTGTTTAGGATCTCTGCTCATTAGCCCGGGCTGTTAATTATTGATTATTAATTATTAATTATTAATTCTTTATTTCGCCCTCCCCTGCACTCGCGCTGGGCAAGGCGGAATTTTGGGGTCCAAAATTCGGATTTTTGGTGTTTTTTGGGGTCGCTGTGTGGCCGGGAGAGGTTTTATTTATTTTATTTTATTTTATTTTATTTTATTTTATTTTATTTTATTTTATTTTATTTTTATTTCATTTTATTTTTATTTCATTTCATTTCATTTTATTTCATTTCATTTCATTTCATTTCATTTTTATTTCATTTCATTTCATTTTTATTTCATTTTTATTTCATTTCATTTCATTTTTATTTCATTTCATTTCAATTAATTTCATTTTCATTTTCAATTTATATTTATTTGATTTTTATTTGATTTTTATTTTCTTTTTATTTGATTTTTCCCACGATTCTCCGATAATAATAATGCCAATAATAACAATAAAATAACAATAAAAATAATAAGAAAAACGAAGTAACAATAAAAGTTAATTACAATAATAAAAACCAAATAAAATAACAACAAACACCAATTAAAGTAGCAATAAAAATATTTACTACAGCGATGGAAAATATTTAAAATAACAGTAAAAGTATTTAAAATAATAATGAAGAACAACTCAAATACGTACAAAAAGTAAAAATAAAGAAATGAATGAAGAGAAAAATAGATAAATAAATAGATAAATAAATAAAAAAATTTTAAAACTCCCCAAAAATAAAAATAAAAATAAAAAATTAAAAATCTTCACGCCCTCCTTTAGGAGCAGCAAAACCCAAGGAGGGGGAAGGGGGAGAAAAAAACCCCAAAAAACCCAAAATAAAACAAAAAAAAAACCCCAAAAAATCCCATTAAAAATCCCCCCAAAAAACCTCAAAACCCCCCCAAAAATCCCCAAAAAAACCCCAAAAAATCCCCAAAATCCCTCCCAAAAAACCCCCCCAAAACCCCAAAAAATCCCCAAAATCCCTCCCAAAAAATCCCCAAAAAAACCCCAAAAAATCCCCAAAATCCCTCCCAAAAAACCCCAAAAAACCCCAAAAAATCCACAAAAAAACCCCAATCCCCCCGCCAAAAAAAACCCACAAAAAATCCCCAAAAAAACCCAAAAAAGCCCCAACCACCCCAAAGAAAAATCCCCCCAAAAACCCAAAAAATGCCCCCCAAAAACCCTCAAAAAAACCCAAAAAACCCCCAAAAAATCCCCCCAAAACCCTCCCAAAAACTCCCAAAAAAACAAAGACCCCCCCAAAAAAAAAACCCCAAGGAAACCCCAAAAACCCAGAAAAAAAAACCCCAAAAACCCCAATCCCCCCCAAAAAAAACCCACCAAAAAAATCCCAAAAAACCACAAAAAAGCCCCAAAAAAACCCCAAAAACCCCAAAGGAAAAACCCCCAAAACCTCAACTCCCCCCAAAGAAAAACCCACAAAAAACCCATTAAAAAACCCCCAAAAACCCAAAAAAAAGTCCCCAAAAACCCCAATACCCCCCAAAAAAACCCACAAAAACCCCCCAAAAAAACCCCCAAAAAACCACAAACAACCCCCCAAAACTTCCCCCAAAAAACCCCCAAAACCCCCAAATTTACTCCCAAAAATCCCCACAAAAATAACCCCAAAAGCCCCAAAAACCCCAAATAAACCCCCCAAAAAACCCCAAATATTCCAAATATTCTCTTTCACTGCCCGCTTTTCCAAAAATTAATTCATTAACTAATTAATCAATTAATTTTATCCCACTATTATTTTATTTTATTTTATTTTATCCCACTATTATTTTATTTTATTTTATTTTATTTTATTTTATTTTATCTTATTTTATTTTATTTTATTTTATTTTATTTTATCTTATTCCATTTTATTTTATATCATTTTATTTTATTTTATTTCATTTTATTTCATTTCATTTCATTTCTTCTCTTTTCTTTTAATTTAATTTCATTTCATTTTATTTTATTTCTTTTCTTTTTTCTTTTCTTTTCTTTTCTTTTCTTTTCTTTTCTTTTCTTTTCTTTTCTTTTCTTTTCTTTTCTTTTCTTTTCTTTTCATTTCATTTCATTTCATTTTATTTCATTTTATTTTATTTTATTTTATTTCATTTTATCTTATCTTATTTTATTTTATTTTATTTTATTTTATTTTATTTTATTTTATTTTATTTTTTCCTTTCCCCGCGGTTGACTCGGAACCTCTCGATTTATTTTCTTTATTATTTCTTTATTTATCGTTTTATTCCTTTTATTTTTCTAAAAAAAATTTATTTCTTTATTTAATGTTTCTAAAAAATCATTTATTTATTTATTTCTTTAAAATTTACTTATTTATTTCTTTAAAAATTTATTGATTTAATGTTTGAAAAAAATTTATTTATTTATTTAATTCTATTTTTTTTTTGGCCCCTCCTCCCCAGCGCGGCCCCGCCCCCTCCCCGACTACGCGGAAAACAAAAAAAAAAAAAAAGAAAAGAATTAAAAAAAAAAATAAATAAATAAATTAAAATTTAAAAAAAAAAAAAAGAGAAAAGAGAAAATCCCGGAGCTGCTGCGGCCGCCCCGCACACGCGGAGTCTCCGCGCTGCGCTTTGCTGCTGCCGGCGCCGCTGTTCCCCCGCCGATTTTATTTATTTTACATTTTTTTTTTTAAGGTTTATTTTCGGTTTATTTCAGATTTTTTTTTTTTAGGGTTTATTTTAGATTTATTTCCGATTTTTTTTTTAGCTTTCTTTCGCGTTTATTCCCGAGTTTTTCGGTTTTTTTTCTCATTTATTTCATATTTTTTACGGTTTTTTTCTCATTTATTTTTGATTTTTTTAGGGTTTTTTCCTCATTTATTTCATATTTTTTACGTTTTTTTTCTCATTTATTTTTGATTTTTTTAGGGTTTTTTTCTCATTTATTTCGGATTTTTTTCCAGGTTTATTTCACGTTTATTTCGCTTTTTTTTCTTGGAGGTTTCGTTTCGGATTTATTTCGGTTTTTTTTAAAGGGTTTATTGCAGGTTTATTTTAGATTTTTTTTAGCTTTATCTTATATTTATTTCAGATTTATTTCACTTTCATTTCAGATTTATTTCTGCTTTTATTTCGCATTTATTTCAACTTTTATTCCACTTTTATTTCACATTTGTTTCTACTTTTATTTCACATTTATTTCCAATTTATTTCTACTTTTATTTCACATTTATTTTCCATTTACTTTCCACTTATTTCGGCTTCGTTTCACTTTTCTTTTAGATTTTTAATTTTTTTTTTTACGTTTATTTTGGATTTTCTTTCATTTATCTCGCGTTTCTTTCGGGTTTTATTTTACATTTATTTCCGATTTATTTGACGTTTATTTCACATTTCTTTTCGATTTATTTTATATTTCTTTTCGATTTATTTCACATTTCTTTCAGATTTATTTTACATTTATTTCCGATTCCTTCCAGGAGTTGGTTTGGCTTTATTTTAACTTTTATTTTAACTTTTACTTTTCTTTTTACTTTTATTTTTACCTTTAACTTTTATTTCAACTTTTCTTTTCACTTTTATTTTTACTTTCATTTTTACCTTCATTTTTACCTCTTTTTTTAAGTTGATTTTCAGTTTCTTTTTCATTTTCTCTTTAGACTCTTTCCACTTTTTTTTTATTTCTTTTTTTTTCCAAACCCTTCCCTCAAATAAATTTTTTTTTTAAACACTCCAAAAACTTTCCCAACTCTCTCTAAATGACCTTTTTAATCTTTTTTTCCATTAATTTTTCTTTCCGATTTTCCTTCTAGTTCATTTTTTTTTTTTTTTTTAATTTTTTCATGACGCTTTTACCGGATTTTACCCGGGAACTCCCTTCTAGTTTGTTTTATTTTTTAAATTTTTAAAAAAATTTTTCCTGATACTTTTACCGGATTTTACCCGCCAACTTCCTTCTTGTTTTTTTAATTTTTTTAATTTTTTTTTTTTTAATTTTTCCTGATACTTTTACCGGATTTTACCCGCCAACTTCCTTCTAATTTTTTTTAATTTTTAATTCATTTTTCACGACGCTTTTACCGGATTTTACCCACGAACTTCCTCCTAATTTTTATTAATTTTTAAATTTTTTTCACGGCGCTTTTACCGGATTTTACCCCCGAACTTCCTTCTAGATTTTTTAATTTTTAATTCATTTTTCACGACGCTTTTACCGGATTTTACCCGCCAACTTCCTTCTAATTTTTATTAATTTTTAATTTTTTTTTCACCACGCTTTTACCGGATTATACCCGCCAACTCCCTTCTAGTTTTTTTTTTAATTTTTAATATTTAAAAAAAAACTCTTCATGACGCTTTTACCGGATTTTACCCGCCGACTTTCTTCTAGATTTTTTTATTTTTAATTTATTTTTTCACGACGCTTTTACCGGATTATACCCGCCAACTCCCTTCTATTTATTTTTTTTATTTTTAATTAAAAAAAACTCTTCATGACGCTTTTACCGGATTATACCCGCCAACTCCCTTCTATTTTTTTTTTTATTTTTAATTTAAAAAAAACTCTTCATGACGCTTTTACCGGATCGCGCTTCGCGACTTCCCGACGTTTCTCTTTGAACTCCTTTCCCCCTTTTTTTGTTTTTTTTCCGCTTTTCCCTTCACCCCAAAAGGACGAAAAAAAACCCCAAAAAATTCAATTTTCGCTGAAAAAAATTTAATTTTTTCCCGTTTTCCCCCCGCGTATGATGCCTGACCATGTCCATCTCGGGCTCCCTCACCAATTATTTCGTCGATTCCATCATCAACCCCGAGAGCCAAGAAGCCGCTCCCTCTAAATGCGCGCAATTCCCGCCCGCTCCCCGCGCAGCTGCCGAACATCTGGAATTCCCTTCCTGCAGCTTCCAGCCCAAATCCGCCTTTTTCGGGGCTCCCTGGGGGTCCCCGGGGGGCTTCCAGCCCTACCTGGGGGCTCACGGAGGGGTCCCCGGCGAGGGGCGCTTCTTGCGCGCCTGGTTGGAAGGGGAGAGCGGAGCGCAGGAGAAAAGCGCGGAATTTGCGCCGGGAAGAGGAGCGGGAAGGAGCGAGGAGAAAGTTGGAGGAGGAGGAGGAGGAGGAGGAGGAGGAGGAGGAAGAGGAGACAAAGGAGGGGCGGATCAAAGTGAGTCGTAAAAATGGGAAGGGGGGGGAAAAAAAAGGGTTTGGGGAAAAGGGGGAAAATGTGAAATGAAAGGGGAGTGAAAGGGTGGGAGAGGGGATGGGGAAAAAAAGGGGAAAATATAAAATAAGGGGAAATGGGATGGGGAAAAAGGGGGGAAAAAGGGGAAAAATACAAAATAAAGGGGAAATGAAAGGGTGGAGAGAATGGGAGGCGGAAAAGGGGAAAAAAGGGGGAAAAAGGGGGAGAAAGTATAAAATAAAAGGGAAATGGGATGGGAAAAAAGGGGAAAAAAGGGGAAAAATGTGAAATAAAACGGGAGTGAAAGGGTGGAGGGGATGGGAGGGGGAAGGGGGAAAAGGGGGGGGAAGGGGAAAAAAGGGGGAAAAAGGGGAAAAAAGGGGGAAAAAGGGGGAGAAAATATAAAATAAAAGGGAAATGGGATGGGGAAAAAGGGGAAAAAAGGGGGAAAAAGGGGAAAAATACAAAATAAAAGGGAAATGAAAGGGTGGAGAGAATGGGAGGCGGAAAAGGGGAAAAAAGGGGGGAAAAGGGGAAAAATACAAAATAAAAGGGGAATGGGATGGGGAAACAAGGGGAAAAAGGGGAGAAAAGGGGGGAAAAAGGGGAAAAATACAAAATAAAAGGGAAGTGAAAGGGTGGAGGGGATGGGAAGGGGGAAAAAGGGGAAAAAGGGGAAAAAAGGGGGAAAAAGGGGAAAAAAGGGGGAAAAAGGGGGAAAAAGGGGGAAAAAGGGGGAAAAATATAAAATAAAAGGGAAATGGGATGGGAAAAAAGGGGAAAAAAGGGGAAAAAAGGGGAAAAATGTAAAATAAAAGGGAAATGAAAGGGTGGAGAGAATGGGAGGCGGAAAAGGGGAAAAAGGGGGAAAAAAGGGGGAAAAGAGGGGAAAAAAGGGGAAAAAATGCAAAAGAAAAGGGAAATGAAAGGGTGGAGGAGCAGGGAATGGGAGGGGGAAAAAAGGGGAAAAAAGGGGAAAAAGGGGGAGAAAATATAAAATAAAAGGGGAATGGGATGGGGAAAAAAGGGGAAAAAAGGGGAAAAATGTGAAATAAAAGGGAAGTGAAAGGGTGGAGGGGATGGGAGGGGAAAAAGGGGGAAAAAGGGGAAAAAGGGGGAAAAAGGGGAGAAAATATAAAATAAAAGGGAAATGGGATGGGAAAAAAGGGGAAAAAAGGGGAAAAAAGGGGGAAAAAGGGGAAAAATACAAAATAAAAGGGGAATGAAAGGGTGGAGGGGATGGGAAGGGGAAAAAGGGGAAAAAGGCGAAAAATGCAAAAGAAAAGGGAAATGGGATGGGAAAAAAAGGGGGAAAAGGGGAAAAATGTAAAATAAAAGGGAAGTGAAAGGGTGGAGGGGATGGGAAGGGGGAAAGGGGAAAAAGGGGAAAAAGGGGAAAAAGGGAGAAAAAGGGGGAAAAAGGGGAAAAATACAAAATAAAAGGGAAATGGGATGGGAAAAAAGGGGGAAAAAGGGGAAAAATGTGAAATAAAAGGGAAGTGAAAGGGTGGAGGGGATGGGAGGGGAAAAGGGGAAAAAGGGGAAAAAAGGGGAAAAAAGGGGGAAAAGTAAAATAAAAGGGAAATGAAAGGGTGGGGAGAGGGGATGAGAGGGGGAAAAGGGGAAAAAAGGGGAAAAAAGGGGAAAAAGGGAGAAAAGGGGGGGAAAAGGGGAAAAATACAAAATAAAAGGGAAGTGAATGGGTGGAGGGGATGGGAAGGGGGAAAAGGGGAAAAAGGGGAAAAAAGGGGGAAAATGTAAAATAAAAGGGAAATGGGATGGGAAAAAAGGGGAAAAAAGGGGAAAAAGGGGAAATAAAAGGGAAATGAAAGGGTGGAGGAGCTGGGAATGGGAGGGGGGAAAAAAGGGGAAAAAAGGGGAAAAAAGGGGAAGAAAGGGGAAAAAAGGGGGAAAAGGGAAAAAATGCAAAAGAAAAGGGAAATGGGATGGGAAAAAAGGGGAAAAAAGGGGAAAAAAGGGGAAAAAAAATAAAGGGGAGTGAAAGGGTGGGAGAAGGGATGGGGGAAAAAAGGGGAAAATATAAAATAAGGGGAAATGGGATGGAGAAAAAGAGGAAAGGGGGGAAAAAGGGGGAAAAGGGGGAAAAGTGGGAAAAAAGGGGGAAAATAAGGGGGAAAAGGGGGGAAAAGGGGGGAAAAGAGGAAAAAAGGGAAAAAAGGGGGAAAAGGGGAAAAAAGGGGGAAAAAGGGGGAAAAATGCAAAATAAAAGGGAAATGAAAGGGTGGGGAGAGGGGATGGGAGGAGAAAAAAGGGGAAAAAGGGGAAAAAAGGGGGAAAAGGGGGAAAAGGGGAAAATGCAAAAGAAAAGGGAAATGGGATGGGGAAGAAATGGGAAAAAAGGGGAAAAGGGGAAAAAAGGGGGAAAAAGAGGGAAAAAGGGGAAAAATACAAAATAAAAGGAAATGGGATGGGGGAAAAAGGGGGAAAAGGGGAAAAAGGGGAAAAAAGGGGAAAAAGGGGAAAAAAGGGGGAAAAAGGGGGAGAAAATATAAAATAAAAGGGAAATGGGATGGGAAAAAAGGGGGAAAAAAGGGGGAAAAAAGGGGGAAAAAAGGGGGAAAAAGGGGAAAAAGGGGGAAAAAGGGGGGAAAAGGGGGGAAAAGGGGAAAAAATACAAATAAAAGGGAAATGAAAGGGTGGAGGAAATGGGATGTGATGGAAGGAGGGGAAAAAATGAAATTATTGGGGTGGGGGAGGTGATGGGGAAAGGTGGAATGGGAATTAAAATGAGAGTTAAAATGGGAATTAAAATGGGAATTAAAATGGGAGTTAAAATGGGATTGGAATGGGAGTTAAAATGGGAATTAAAATGGAATTGGAATGAGAGTTAAAATGGGAATTAAAGTGGGAGTTAAAATGGGAATTAAAATCGGAGTTAATATGGAATTAAAATGGGAGTTAAAATGGGATTGGAATGGGAGTTAAAATGGTTGGAATGGGGATTAAAAGTGAATTAAAAGTGAGTTAAAAGTGAATTAAAAGTGAATTAAAAGTGAGTTAAAAGTGAATTAAAAGTGAATTAAAAGTGAATTAAAAGTGAAATGTGGATGGGGAGGGAGTGAGGAAGTGAGGGGGGATCGGAAGGGGAAATGGGAAAAGGGGAAAAAAAGGGAAAAAAGAAAAAAAGAGGGAGAAAAAGGGAAAAAAGGGGGAAAAAGGGAGAAAAAAGGAGAAAAAAGATGAGAAAAAGGGGGAAAAAGAGGGAGAAAAAAAAGGGAGAAAAAAGAGGGAGAAAAAAGTCGAAAAAAAGAGGAGAAAAGGGGGGGAAAGGGAAAATGGGGAAAAAGGGAAAAAAAGGGAGAAAAGAGGGAGAAAAGTGGAAAAAAAAGGAAAAAAAGGAGGGAGAAAAGGGGAGAAAAAAGAAAAAAGGGGAAAAGGGAAAAAAAGGGAAAATAGCGGGGAAAAAAAGGAGGAAAAAAGGGAAAAAGAGGAAAAAAGGGAGAAAAGAAAAAAGAGGAAAAAAGGGGAAAAAGGGAAAAAGGGAAAAAAGGGAAAAAGGGGAAGAAAGAAAAAAAGGGAAAAAGGGGAAAAAGGAAAGAAAAAGAAAGAAAAAAAGGGAAAAAAGCAAAAGGGGAAAAAGAGGGAAAAAGGAGAAGAAAGTGAAAAAAAAGAGAGAAAAAGGGAAAAAGGGGAAGGGAGAAAAAAGGGAAAAAAGGGGAAAAATGGGGGGAAAAAAAGAGGGAAAAAAGGGGGGGAAAAATGGGAAAAAAAGGGAAAAATGGGGAAAAAATGGGAAAAAATGGGGAAAAAAAGGGGAAAAAAAGGGAAAAAATGGGGAAAAATGGGGAAAAAAAGGGGAAAAATGGGGAAAAAAAGGGAAAAAATGGGGAAAAAGAAGGAAAAAAAAAGGGAAAAAATGGGAAAAATAAAAAGAAAAATCGCGGGGAAAACCCGCGCAGGTTCCGCGCTCCCCGCGCGGATTTTCCGCCTCTCGCCGCGTTTTTGTTTTTAAATTTCTGCTCGGAATTGGTCATTTGTTAAAGGCGGGAATGGATATTTCACAGACACCCTCCTTGCCTGCTTCTAAAATAAAATAAAATAAAAATAAAAATAAAATAAAATAAATTAAAATAAGTAAATAAAATAAAATAAAATAAATAAATAAAATAAAATAAATGAAATAAAATAAAACAAAACAAAACAAAATAAAATGAAAGAAAAGAAAAGAAAAGAAACAAAATAAAATGAAATAAATGAAATAAAATAAAAGAAATAAATTAATATAAAGTAAAATAAAATAAAATAAAATGAATAGAATAAAATAAATAGAATGAAATGAAATACCAAAATAAATAGGATAAAACGAAATCAATAGAATAAAACAAAAATAAAACACAACATAAAAAAAATAAATAAAAGGAGAAGGAGGGAGAGGTGCCAGGAAGTTAATTAAGTTTTATATCAGGTTTTATATCACTTTTATATCGGGTTTTATATCAGTTTTATATCAGTTTTTATCGGCTTTTATCGGCTTTTATATCGTTTTTATATCGGTTTTATATCGGTTTTATTTTGGTTTTATATCGTTTTTATATCGGGTTTTATGTCGGTTTTTATTCCTAATTTGGCCGCGCTGGAGTTGAGTTTTTTCCCGCTTGAAACGCGCATTTAAAAATGAAAATAAAGTTAAAAATAAGAATAAAAATAATGATGATGATAATAATAATGATATTAATAGCGCTGAATCTTTTCCAGGTGAATTATTATTATTATTATTGTTATTGTTATTATTATTATTATTATTATTATTATTATTATTATTATTATTATTTTTATTTTTACTTTTATTTTTATTTTTATTTTTATATTTATATTTATATTTATTTTTATATTTTTATTTATATTTATTTTTATTTTTATTTTAATTTTTATTCCTATTTTTATTTTTTCTTATTTTTATTTATATTCTTATTTTTATTTTTACTTGTATTTTTATTTTTCCTTTCATTTTTATTTTTATTTTTATTTTTATTTTTATTTTTATTTTTATTTTTATTTTTATCTTTATTTTAATTTTTATTCCTATTTTTATTTTTATTTTTATTCTTGTTTTTTTCTTATTTTTATTTTTCTTTATATTCTTATTTTCATTTTTACTTTTATTTTTATTTTTATTTTTATTTTTATTTTTATTTTTATTTTTATTTTTAGTTTTATTTTTATTTTTATTCCTATTTTTATTTTTATTTTTATTCTTGTTTTTTTCTTATTTTTATTTTTATTTATATTCTTATTTTCATTTTTACTTTTATTCTTATTTTCATTTTTACTTTTATATTTATTTTTACTTTTATACTTATTTTTATTTTTATTTTTAAATTTTTTCTTATTTTTATTTTTACTTTTATTTTTTTTATTACTAATGCCAATATTAGGGTGTGAATGAGTAAAAAGCGATTCCCAAAAATTCATTTTCCAAGGAAAAAAATCCGAATTTTCCGATCGCGGCCGCCGGGGGGAGACTCCGCTCTTATTTTTATTTTTTTTCTCTTTAAATTAAATTTTTTTCCCGTTAAAAACAGGAAAAAAAATCAATTTTTTTATTATTTCCTCCCCTGCTCTTGCAGGATTTTCTTTTATTTCTTTATATTTTTTTAAATTTAATTTTTAAAATTTAATTTAAAAAAAAAATTAATTTCTTTTTTGGTTTTTTTTCTCCCTATCATTTAACTCGGACACAAAAAACAAAAATAAATTCTTTCTTGCTGTGCTGGGCACAGATCCAGAATAAAATAAAATAAAATAAAATAAAATAAAATAAAAATAAAATAAAATAAAATAAAATAAAAAAAAATAAAATAAAAAAAAATAAAAATAAAAAAAATAAAATAAAATATAATAAAATAACAATATAAAATAAAATAAAAAAAATTTAAAAAAAATAAAATAAAATATAATAAAATAAAAATATAAAATAAAATAAAATAAAATAAAATAAAATGAAATGAAATAAAATAAAATAAAATAAAAAAAAATAAAATAAAATAAAATAAAATAAAAATAAAATAAAATAAAATAAAAAATATAATAAAATAACAATATAAAATAAAATAAAATAAAAATAAAATAAAATAAAAAATAAAATAAAATATAATAAAATAACAATATAAAATAAAATAAAATAAAATAAAATAAAATAAAATAAAATAAAATAAAATAAAATAAAATATAAGGAGGTGCCAGAATCTCTCCCCATTATTGTTCTCGTTCTAAAAAAAACCCCAAAAATTGAGAAAAAAACCCCAAAAATTGAGTTTAAAAAAAAACAAAAATTGAGAACAAGAACCTTAAAAATTGAGGAAAAAACCCCAAAAATTGAGTTTAAAAAAAATCCAAAAATTGAGTTTAAAAAACCCCAAAACTGAGAAAAAAATCCCAAAAATTTCGTTTTAAAAAACCCAAAACTTGAGTAAAAAAACCCCAAAAATTGAATTTAAAAAACCCCAAAATTGATGAAAAATTTCGTTTTCCGACCCCGAAGTGGCGGCGGAGAGGCGGGGCCTGGGAATTTCCATAATTAATTATTGATTATTGATTATTGATTATTGATTATTGATTATTGATTATTTACTGCTCTTTAATAATGAATTCCCAATATTGGATCGGGGCAATTCCGGGCAGGAAATAACGCGGGAAAATCGGGTGGGAGAGATCGGGGTTATTGGATTTGATTTAATTTGATTTTTATTTTTAATTTTTATTTTATTTTATTTTATTTTATTTTATTTTATTTTATTTTATTTTATTTTATTTCATTTCATTTCATTTTTTTTTTCTTTTATCTTTATTTATTTTCTTTTTGCTCCTCCCGTTCATTGCCGGGAAAATCTCAAGGGAGGGAAAATCAAACCCCAAGATCGATTAATTATTAATTAATAATTATTAATTAGTAATTTGTAATTAGCAATTAGCAATCATCCCCACAAGTCAAACCCCAAGATTAATTAATTATTAATTATTAATTATTAATTATCAATTATTAATTATTAATTATTAATTATCAATTATTAATTAGTAATTATTAATTATTAATTAGTAATTAGTAATTAGCAATTAGCAATTATAAATCATCCCCACAAGTCAAATCCCAAGGTTGATTAATTATTAATTATTAGTTATTAATTATTAATTATTAAGTATTAAGTATTAAGTAGTAATTAGTAATTAGTAATTAGTAATTAGTAATTAGTAATTATCAATCATCCCCACAAATAAAACCTCAAGATTGACTAATTATTAATTATTAATTATTAATTATTAAGTATTAAATATTAAGTATTAAGTATTAAGTATTAATCATCCCCATTAATCAAACCCAATATTAATTAATAATTAATTCTCAATCATCCTTCCCCGCATATCAAACCCCAAGATTGATTAATTATTAATTATTAATTAATCAATCATCCCCACGAATCAAACCCCAATACTGATTAATTAATTATTGATTATCAATCTCCCTTCCTTCTTCCCGGAGAAATCCTGGGGAAAATCGGGGGGAAAAAAGGAAAATTTGGGGTTGGGTTGGATGAAAATGGGGAAAAACTCGGGGAGCCCCAAAAAACCAGAAATTCACCCCAAAAAACCCAGAAATTCACCCAAAAAACCCAGAAATTCACCCAAAAAATCCCAGAAATTCACCCAAAAAACCAGAAATTCACCCCAAAAAATCCCAGAAATTCACCCCAAAAAACCCCAGAAATTCACCCCCAAAAAACCCAGAAATTCACCCCAAAAAAATCCCAGAAATTCACCCCAAAAAACCCCAGAAATTCACCCCAAAAAATCCAGAAAATCACCCCAAAAAACCTCCCAGAAATTCACCCAAAAAACCAGAAAATCACCCCAAAAAAATCCCAGAAATTCACCCAAAAAACCTCCCAGAAATTCACCCAAAAAACCAGAAATTCACCCCAAAAAAATCCCAGAAATTCACCCAAAAAATCCAGAAATTCACCCCAAAAATAAAACCCAGAAATTCACCCCCAAAAAATCCAGAAATTCACCCAAAAAACCAGAAATTCACCCCAAAAAAATCCCAGAAATTCACCCCAAAAAAATCCCAGAAATTCACCCAAAAAACCAGAAAATCACCCCAAAAAAATCCAGAAATTCACCCCCAAAAAACCAGAAAATCACCCCAAAAAACCAGAAATTCACCCCAAAAAACCCCCAGAAATTCACCCAAAAAATCCAGAAAATCACCCCAAAAAACCTCCCAGAAATTCACCCCAAAAAATCCAGAAAATCACCCCAGAAAACCTCCCAGAAATTCACCCCAAAAAACCGAAAATTCACCCAAAAAAATCCCAGAAATTCACCCCCAAAAAATCCAGAAATTCACCCCAAAAAATCCAGAAATTCACCCCAAAAAAATCCCAGAAATTCACCCCAAAAAAACCAGAAATTCACCCCAAAAAAACCCAGAAATTCACGCAAAAAATCCAGAAAATCACCCCAGAAAACCTCCCAGAAATTCACCCAAAAAACCAGAAATTCACCCCAAAAAATCCCAGAAATTCACCCCCAAAAAACCCCCAGAAATTCACCCGCAAAAATCCCAGAAATTCACCCCAAAAAATCCAAAAATTCACCCCAAAAAATTCCCAGAAATTCACCCCAAATCCCAGAAATTCACCCCAAAAATTCCAGAAATTGACCCCAAAAAACTCCAGAAAATCACCCAAAACCCCTGAAATTCACCCCAAAAACCCCAGAAATTGCCCCCCCAAAAGACCCCAGAAATTCACCCAAAACCCCTGAAATTCACCCCAAAAAACCCCCAGAAAATCACCCCCAAAAAATCCCAGAAATTCACCCAAAAAACCGAGAAATTCACCCCAAAAAACCCCCAGAAATTGACCCCAGAAAATCCCAGAAACTGACCCCAAAAAAATCCCATAAATTGACCCAAAATCCCCAGAAATTCACCCCCAAAAATCCCAGAAATTCACCCCCAAAACTCCCCCAAATCCTCAGAAATTGACCCCAAAAACCCAGAAAAAGACCCCAAAAAACCCCCAGAAAATCACCCAAAAAATCCCAGAAATTCACCCAAAATCCGAGAAATTCACCCCAAAAATTCCAGAAATTGACCCCAAAAAATAACCCCAGAAATTGGCCCAAAACCCCCAGAAACTGACCCCAGAAAATCCCAGAAATTCACCCAAAAATCCAGAAATTCACCCCAAAAACCCCAGAAATTCTCCCCAAAATATCCCAGAAATTCACCCAAAATCCGCAGAAATTCACCCAAAAAACGAGAAATTCACCCCAAAAAAACCCAGAAATTCACCCCAAAAAATCCCAGAAATTCACCCAAAATCCGAGAAATTCACCCCAAAAAAATCCCGGAAATTCACCCCAAAAAATTCCAGAAAATCACCCCAAAAAGAATCCCAGAAAATCACCCCAAAACCCCTGAAATTCACCCAAAAATCCAGAAATTCACCCCAAAAAAACCCCAGAAAAAGACCCCAAAAAATCCAGAAATTCACCCAAAAAATTCCCAGAAATTCACCCAAAATCCGTAGAAATTCACCCCAAAAAAACCCTTCGGGAATTCACCCCAAAAACTCAAAAAATTCACCCCAAAACCTCAGATTTTCACCCCAAAAAGCTCCAAAAATTCACCCCAAAAAACCTCAAAAATTCACCCCAAAAATTCAAAAATTCGCCCCAAAAAACTCAAAAAATTCACCCCAAAAATTCCAAAAATTCACCCCAAAAAGCTCAAAAAAAATCACCCCAAAAAACCTCAAAAGATTCACCCCAAAAAACTCAAAAATTCACCCCAAAACCTCAGATTTTCACCCCAAAAAGCTCCAAAAATTCACCCCAAAAAACCTCAAAAATTCACCCCAAAAACTCAAAAAATTCACCCCAAAAATTCAAAAATTCACCCCCAAACCTCAGATTTTCACCCCAAAAAGCTCCAAAAAATTCACCCCAAAAAACCTCAAAAATTCACCCCAAAAAACTCAAAAATTCACCCCAAAAAGCTCCAAAAATTCACCCCAAAAAACTCAAAAATTCACCCCAAAAATTCAAAAATTCACCCCAAAAAGCTCCAAAAATTCACCCCAAAAAACCTCAAAAATTCACCCCAAAAAACCTCAAAAAATTCACCCCAAAACCTCAAAAATTCACCCCAAAAATTCAAAAATTCACCCCAAAACCTCAGATTTTCACCCCAAAAAGCTCCAAAAATTCACCCCAAAAAACTCAAAAATTCACCCCAAAAATTCAAAAATTCACCCCAAAAAGCTCAAAAAATTCACCCCAAAAACCTTAAAAATTCACCCCAAAAAACTCAAAAATTCACCCCAAAACCTCAGATTTTCACCCCAAAAACCTCAAAAATTCACCCCAAAAAGCTCAAAAAATTCACCCCAAAAAACCTCAAAAATTCACCCCAAAAAGCTCAAAAAATTCACCCCAAAAATTCAAAAATTCACCCCAAAACCTCAGATTTTCACCCCAAAAAGCTCCAAAAATTCACCCCAAAAAACCTCAAAAAATTCACCCCAAAAATTCAAAAATTCACCCCAAAAAGCTCCAAAAATTCACCCCAAAAAACCTCAAAAATTCACCCCAAAAATCTCAAAAAATTCACCCCAAAACCTCAGATTTTCACCCCAAAAAGCTCCAAAAATTCACCCCAAAAAGCTCAAAAAATTCACCCCAAAAACCTCAAAAAATTCACCCCAAAACCTCAAAAATTCACCCCAAAAAACCTCAAAAATTCACCCCAAAAAACCTCAAAAATTCACCCCAAAAAACCTCAAAAAATTCACCCCAAAAATTCAAAAATTCACCCCAAATTTGGGACCCCCCCAACCCCCTCCGCCCCCAATCCCATCCTGATTAATTGCAGTTTTTATTTTTTATTTCATATTTTATATTTTTATTATTATTATTATTTATTTATTTATTTATTTTTAATTTTTTTCATTTTTTTGAGGGAAATTTTTGGGGTTTTTTTTTGAATTTTGGGGTTTTTTTTTGGGGGGGGATGTTTTTATTAATTTATTAATATATTATATTTATTAATTTTATTTTCTTTTTTTTCCGTTGAGTTTGGGATTTTTTCTGTTTCTTTGATTTAGTTCAATCCCGTTTAATTTAATTTGATTTAATTTAATTTCCTTCCGTTTAATTTAATTTAATTCACTTTCATTTCGGTTTTCATACTTTTAAAATTTAAAATTTCTCTTTTATCCTTATTTATTTCACCCCTTTAAAAAAACCTCAAAAAATTTCATTTTCCCCTTTATTTTTTCACCAAATTCACTTTTTTCCCTTTTCTCCATTTAAAAAACCCCAAAATTTCATTTTTCCGCTTTTTCTTTTTCTAAATTAATTTTAAAAACCCTCAAAAATTTCATTTTTCCCTCTATTTTTTCCCGTTAAATCCACTTTTTTCCACACCCAACCCCTCTATTCACCCTTAAAAAAAAACCCTCAAAAATTCAATTTTTTCCCTATTTTTCCCCACCAAATTCGCATTTTTTCCCACACCCAACCCTCCATCAACCCCATTTAAAAACCCTTAAAAATTCAATTTTCCCTCTATTTTTTCCCGTTAAATCCACTTTTTCCAATAACCAACCCTCTATTAACCCATTTTTAAAAATCCCTCAAAAATTCAATTTTTTCTCTCTATTTTTTCCCTCCAAAATCACCATTTCCCCCCAATCCACCCCATTTAAAAACCCCCTAAAATTCAGATTTTTCCCTATTTTTCCCCCCTAAAATCACCTTTTTTTCCCCTTTTCTTTTCATTTTTTCCACCACCAACCCCGCTATTCACCCTTTAAAAAAACCCCTAAAAATTCAATTTTCCCTTCTATTTTTTCCCCCTAAATTCACTTTTTTTCCACAACCAACCCTCTATTAACCCTTTAAAAAAACCCTCAAAAATTCAATTTTTTCCCCCCAAAATCTCCATTTTCCCCACACCCAACCCTCCATCAACCCCATTTAAAAACCCTCAAAAATTCAGTTTTCTCTCTATTTTTTCCCCCCAAACCCACCATTTTCCCCCCAATCCACCCCACTAAAAAACCCCCTAAAATTCCCATTTTCCCCTCTATTTCCCCCCTAAAATCACCTTTTTTCCCCGTTTTTCCCGCAATCAACCCACTATTAACCCTTTAAAAAAACCCTCAAAAATCCGATTTTCCCTCTATTTTTTCCCGTTAAATCCACTTTTTTCCACACCCAACCCCTCTATTCACCCTTTAAAAAAACCCTCAAAAATTCAATTTTTTCTCTCTATTTTCCCTCCAAAATCATCATTTTCCCCCAATCCACCCCATTTAAAAACCCCCTAAAATTCAGATTTTTCCCTCTATTTCCCCCCTAAAATCACCTTTTTTCCCCTTTTCTTTTCATTTTTCCCACAGCCAACCCCGCTATTCACCCTTTAAAAAAACCCTCAAAAATTCAATTTTTTCCCTCTATTTTTTCCCGCCAAATCCACATTTTTCCCGCCACCAACCCCCCACCACCCCCATTTAAAAAACCCTCAAAAATTCAATTTTTCCCTCTATTTCCCCCCTAAAATCACCTTTTTTCCCCTTTTTCCCGCCATCAACCCCTCTATTCACCCTTTAAAAAAACCCTCAAAAATCCAACTTTCCCTCTATTTTTTCCCGTTAAATCCACTTTTTTCCACCACCAACCCCGCTATTAACCCTTCAAAACAAACCCTCAAAAATTCAATTTTCTCTCTATTTTTTCCCGTTAAATCCGCTTTTTTCCACAACCAACCCTCTATTCACCCTTTAAAAAATCCCTCAAAAATTCAATTTTCTCTCTATTTTTTCCCACCAAATTCACCTTTTCCCCGCCACCAACCGCGCTATCAACCCCATTAAAAAACCCTCAAAAATTCAATTTTCTCTCTATTTTTTCCCGTTAAATCCGCTTTTTTCCACAACCAACCCTCTATTCACCCTTTAAAAAATCCCTCAAAAATTCAATTTTCTCTCTATTTTTTCCCTCCAAACCCACCATTTTCCCCCCAATCCACCCCATTAAAAAACCCCCTAAAATTCAGATTTTTCCCTCTATTTCCCCCCTAAAATCACCTTTTTTCCCCCTTTTTTTTGTTTTTTTTCTCTTTTCCAGCGGCCGCCTGGCTGACGGCGCGCTCGTCGCGCAAGAAGCGCTGCCCGTACACGAAATTCCAGACGCTGGAGCTGGAGAAGGAATTTTTATTTAACATGTACCTGAGCCGGGAGCGGCGGCTCGAGGTTGCGCGGCTGCTCAACTTGAGCGAGAGACAAGTGAAAATTTGGTTCCAGAACCGGCGCATGAAAATGAAGAAAATGAATAAAGAGCAGGGGAAAGAGTGAGGGGGAAAAGGGGAAAAAAAGGGAAAAAATAAGGGGGAAAAATGAAAAAAAAATGGGGAAAAAATGGAAAAAAAAGGGGGGAAAAATGAAAAAAAAAATAAGGGGGAAAAGGGGAAAAATGGAAAAAAAAAAAGGGGGAAAAGGGGGAAAAATGGAAAAAAAGGGGGGAAAATGAAAAAAAAATAAGGGGGAAAAAGGGGAAAAATGAAAAAAAAGGGGGAAATGAAAAAGAAAAGGGGGAAAAATGAAAAAAAAATAAGGGAAAAAAGGGGGAAAAAATGGAAAAAAAAAGGGGGGGGAAATGGAAAAAAAATAAGGGGGGAAAAGGGGAAAAAATGAAAAAAAAAGGGGGAAATAAGGGAAAAAAATGGAAAAAAAAAGGGGGAAAAGGGGAAAAATGAAAAAAAGAAAATGAAAAGAAGGAAAAGGGGGAAAAATGAAAAAAAAGGGGGGAAAAATGAAAAAAAAAAAAGGGGAAAAAGGGGAAAAAAGAAAAAAAAAGGGGGGAAAATAAGGGGAAAAATGAAAAAAAAAAAGGGGAAAAAGGGGAAAAATGAAAAAAAAAAAGGGGGAAAAATGAAAAAAATAAGGGAAAAAAGGGGGAAAATGAAAAAAAAGGGGGAAAATGAAAAAAAAAAGGGGGGAAAAGGGGAAAAAATGGAAAAAAAAAGGGGGAAAAATGAAAAAAAATAAGGGAAAAAGGGGAAAAATGGAAAAAAAGGGGGGAAATGAAAAAAAAAGGGGGGAAAAATGAAAAAAAAAAAAGGGGGAAAAGGGGAAAATGGAAAAAAAAATAAGGGGGAAAAGGGGAAAAAAATGGAAAAAAAAAGGGGGGAAAAAGGAAAAAAAAATAAGGGAAAAAAGGGGGAAAAATGAAAAAAAAAGGGGGAAAAATAAGGGGAAAATGAAAATAAAATAAGGGGGAAAAGGGGAAAAAAATGGAAAAGAAAAGGGGGGAAAAATGAAAAAGAAATAAGGGGAAAAAGGGGAAAAAAGAAAAAAAAAAAGGGGGAAAAATGAAAAAAAAAAGGAGGAAATAAGGGGAAAAATGAAAAAAAAATAAGGGAAAAAGGGGAAAAAATGGAAAAAAAAAAGGGGGGGAAAATGAAGAAAACTAAGGAGAAAAAGGAGAAAAAATAAAAAAAAGGGGGTAAAATGAAAAAAAAGGGGGGAAATAAGGGGAAAATGAAAAAAAATAAGGAAAAAAGGGGGAAAAAATGAAAAAAAAAGGGGGAAATAAGGGGAAAATGAAAATAAATAAGGGAAGAAAGGGGGAAAAATAAAAAAAGGGGGGAAAAGAAAAAAAGGGGAAAAATAAGGGGAAAATGAAAAAAAAGTAAGGAAAAAAGGGGGGAAAAATAAGGAAAAAAGGGAAAAAATGGAAAAAAATAAGGGAAAAAGGGGGGGAAGGAAAAAAGGGGGAAAATGGAAAAAAAGGAAAAAAGGGGGGGAAAAAAAGGAAAATAAGGGGAAAAGGGAAAAAAGGGAAAAAAAAGGAATAAAGGGAGGAAAAGGAAAAAAAGGAAAAAAATAAGGGGAGGAAAAGGGGAAAAATAGGAAAAAAAGTGGGAAATAAAAGGGAAAAAATGAAAAGAAAGGGAAAAAAGGAAATAAAAGGGAAAAAAGGAAAAAATGAAGAAAAAGGGGAATAAAAGGGAAAAGAAAGAAAAAAAAGGGAAAAAAGGGAAATAAAAGGGAATAAAATGGGAAAAAAGGGGGAAAAAGAAGAAAAAAGAAAAAATGGGGAAAAAGGGGGGAAAAGGAAAAAAAAAGGGGAATAAAAGGAGAAAAAAGTTAAAAAAAGGAAAAAGGAAAAAAAGTTTAAAAAAAGGAGGAAAAAAAGGAAAAAAGGGAGGAAAAAATGGGATAAAAAAGGGGAATAAAAGGAGAAAAAAGGAAAAAAAGGAAAAAGGAAAAAAGTTTAAAAAAGGAGGAAAAAAAGGGAAAAAAAAGGAGGGGAAAAAAGGGATTAAAAAAGGAAAAAAAGGAAAATAAGAAAAGGGAAAAAAAGGAAAAAAAGGAAAATAAAAAGAGCGGCAAAGTCCCCCCCAAAATTCACGATTCCAGCTCCGCTTTATTGGACTTTTTAAAAAATTCATTTTCTTCCCTTTTTTTTTTTTTTTAAAAATATATTTTAAAAAAAAACTTTTAAAAGTTTTTACGATTTTTTTTTTTTTTTTTTAAATCTTTCTTTTTTTTTCTGGAAGAGCTTCGGGGTTTGTTTCTCTTTTTTCCCCTTCCCTCTTTTAAAAATTTTAATTTTTAATTTTAATTTCCCCGTTTTATTTTTATTTTCACAGCTCGGGTTCCTGCAAAAAAAACTTTTTTCCCTTTTTTTTCCCAAAAAAAACCCCAAATTTTTCTGCTCTTCTTTTCCTCCGCACAAATATTTTTATTTTTTATTTTTTTTTAAATTTTTTTTCCCCCAAATCCAGAAATTTTAATTTCAATTCCTCCAAGACGGAAACTCATTAAAATTCTCCTTTAATTGCACCCAAAAATTCATTTAAATCATTTAAAAAGAATTTCACCCAAATTTGGGTTTTCCCAAATTTTTTTTTTTTTCCCCCATTATTTCACTTTTTTCAACTTTTAATTCCACGATTTAAATTCCAAATGATGACTCGGAGCTGAAAAATTTTCTTTTTTTTTTGGGTTTTCTTTTTTGTTTTTTTGGAATTTTTTGGGGCTTTTTTTGTTTTTTTTTTTGTGATTTTTTGGGTGTTTTTATTTTTGTTTTCTTTTATTTTTTGGGGTTTTTTTGTTTGTTTTTTTGGGATTTTTTGGGGTTTTTTTGGGTTTTTTTGGTTTTTTTTTGGGGGGGCAGAACCGCTCGATTTTTGAGATTTTTGTGCCGGAAAAGAGAGAAAAAAAAAAAAAAAAAAAAAAGGGAGAGAGAATGGAGAGTTGTAAATTATTTAGGAATAAAAAAAGAAAATAAAATAATAAAATAATAAAATAATAAAAAAAAAAAGGAGAGGAAAAAACCCCCGCCAAGTTATTCCCAACTTTTTAGACAAGAGGATTAAAAGGGATTTTCTAGTTTCAAAAAGAACAAATTAAAATAAAATAAAAATTTAAAAAAAAATACGGAAAAAAATAAAAAAATAAATTAAAAAAAATAGAAGAAAATAATAATAATAATAATAATAATAATAATAATTAAAAAAAAAAATAATTCAAAACTACCTTAGTGGATTTACAGGGAGGGATCGTTCTTAGAGTTGGATATTTTTAATTTATTGTGGATTTTGGATTTTTTCTTATGCAGAGATAAAAGAACCAAACCCGGCCTGGATTTTGGAATTAAAAAAAAAAAAATTTGATTTTTTTAAAAAATATTTGAATCTGACCCGAGTTGGGTCTCTGGGGTTTTTTTTTTTTTTTTTTTTTGGGTTTTTGGGGGAAAAATTCAAAATTTTTGCCCCAAGGGAGGAGCCGATGATTTTTTATCGTCATCCTCCAAAAAATCCCTAAAAATGGGGAAAAAAGCAGAAAAAAAGTTCAGTAAAAATGAGTAAAAATCAGCAAAAAAAAAATCAGAGAAAAGCAGCAAAAAGTTCAGAAAAAAATCAGAGAAAACAGCAAAAAATTCCAGCAAAAAATCAGAGAAAAACAGGAAAAAATTCCGCAAAAAATCAGTGAAAAACAGCAAAAAAATCCGCAAAAATGCGTAAAAATCAGTAAAAAAATTCCGCAAAAAATCAGTGAAAAGCAGCAAAAAGTTCCTAAAAAAATCAGAGAAAAGCAGCAAAAAGTTCAGAAAAAAATCAGAGAAAGCAGCAGAAAAATTCCAGCAAAAAATCAGAGAAAAACAGGAAAAAATTCCGCAAAAAATCAGAGAAAAACAGCAAAAAAATCCGCAAAAATGAGTAAAAAACAGCAAAAAATTCCGCAGAAAGTCAGAGAAAAGCAGAAAAAAAATCCCTCAAAAATCAGAGAAAAGCAGCAAAAAGTTCAGCAAAAAATCAGAGAAAAACAGCAAAAAATCCGTAAGAAAATCAGGAAAAAAATTCCACACAAATCAGCAAAAAATCCGTTAGAAATCCACAAAAAATTCCACAAAAATCAGTAAAAAATCCGTTTAAAATCCGTTAAAAATCCACAAAAAATCCGGAAAAAAAATCCACAAAAATCCACAAAAATCCACCAAAAATCCTCAAAAAAATCAGTAAAAAATCCGTTTAAAATCCGGAAAAAATCCACCAAAAATCCGCCAAAAAACTCCACAAAAATCCGCAAAAAATCCGGAAAAAATCCACCAAAAATGCACAAAACTCCACAAAAATTCCTCGAAAAAATCACTAAAAAATCCGTTTACAATCCGTAAAAAATCCACAAAAATCCACAGAAAATCCGTAAAGAAATCCACAAAAAATCCTCGAAAAAATCAGTAAAAATCCGCAAAAAATCCATAAAATATCCACCAAAAATCCGCAAAAAATCCGTAAAAAATCCACAAAAAATCCGTAAAAAATCCACAAAAAAATCCATTTAAAATCCTTTAAAAATCCACAAAAATCCACAAAAAATCCGCAAAAAATCCACAAAAAAATCCTCCAAAAATCAATAAAAATCCTAAAAAAAAAGAAAAAAAAATCCCAAATTCGCAGCTCTCCTGGCTGGGATTTTTTTTTTTTGGTTTCTTTTATCTCTGTAAAAAATTATTTTTAATTTTTTTTTTTTTTGGGTGTTGGGGGAAGGGAATGGGGGGATTTTTTTGGGGGGGGGAAATTTTGAATTTCGTGTTTGTTCCTCGCGTTTCGTGCTCGTGGTTTTATTTTGATTTTTTTTGTTCTTGCTGGATTTGTCTCTGCTGGGAGAAAAGTTTGTTTTTTAATTAAAAAAAAAAAAGAATTAAAATGAAAATGAAAAAAAAAAATTTATTCTGTTTTATTTGATTGCGTCCTGGAAGAGTTTTGCTGTCAGAAAAAAAAAAAAAAGAAAAATAAAACAGAAAAAAACCCCAAATTAACGACCAAAAAAAAAGAAAAATAAAAGAGAAAAAAAATACAAATTGACAACCAAAAAAAAAGAAAAAGAAAAGAGAAAAAAATACAAATTGACAACCAAAAAAAAAGAAAAATAAAACAGAAAAAAATTACAAATTTGCAACAAAAAAAAAGAAAAAGAAAAGAGAAAAAAAATACAAATTGACAACCAAAAAAAAGAAAAATAAAAGAGAAAAAAAATACAAATTAACAACCAAAAAAAAGAAAAATAAAAGAGAAAAAAAATACAAATTAACAACCAAAAAAAAAGAAAAAAAAAAGAAAAAAATTACAAATTGACAACCAAAAAAAAAGAGAAAGAAAACAAAAAAAAAATAGAAATTAACAACCAAAAAAAAAGAAAAAGAAAGCAGAAAAAAAATACAAATTGACAACCAAAAAAAGAAAAAGAAAAGAGAAAAAAAATACAAATTAACAACCAAAAAAAAAAGAAAAAGAAAAAAAATACAAATTAACAACCAAAAAAAAGAAAAATAAAACAGAAAAAAACCAAATTAACAACCAAAAAAAAGAAAAATAAAAGAGAAAAAAAATACAAATTGACAACCAAAAAAAAGAAAAATAAAACAGAAAAAACCTCAAATTAACAACAAAAAAAAGAGAAAAATCGGAATAAAAATCGGGAATATTTCGAATTTCGAGGGCGCTGTTTCGAACGGGGAGAGGGAAGAAAAAACAAAAGAAAAAGCCGAAAAAAATCAAATTTTTTTCCTTTTTTTCCTGCTGTTTATCTGAAGGAACCAGCCGGGATCTGTTTCCCCGGGAGCAGCGATAGGAAAAGATTTTTGCCTTTTTTTTGGGAATTGTTCCTGTTTTTTTTTCTTGTAATTTTTTTTTTTTTTTTCCTCCTCCTGCCGAGATAAAACTGCGCTGAAATTTCCGCTTTAAAAAAAAAAAAAAAAAAAAAAAAGGTTGAAAAAATTACCGGAATAAAAAAAAAAAAATTAAAAATTAAAAAAAGAATTAAAAATTTAAAATTACCAAAAAAAAAAAAAGGTTGAAAAAATTACCGGATTAAAAAAAAAAAAATTAAAAAAAAAAAAAGAATTAAAAATTTTAAATTACCAAAAAAAAAAAAAAAAAAAAAAAAAGTTTGAAAAAATTACGGGAAAAAAAAAAAAATAAATTAAAAATTAAAAAAGAATTAAAAATTTAAAATTACCAAAAAAAAAAAAAAACAAATCAGAGCTGAAAGGTTTGAAATCATCGCCCAGAAAATTAATATTTTAATTTTTAAATTTTTTTAAAAATTAATTTTTAAAAACTTTTTCCATCCCAACTTTAACCCTTCAGAGTCACCAAACTCCTCTCCGGGTTTAAAAACTTTTTTTTTAAAAAAAAAAAAATCTGATTTTGAGGCTTTTTGAGCTGAAACGATTTCTCTAAATATCGATTAATTAAAAAAAAAAAAAATTCGATTAAATAAAATAATTTTTTTCCGTTCTATCCCAGGACGGGAGAATTGAATTTTTCACGTCTCGGATTTGCCAAAATTCTTTTATTTTCATTTAATTTTCATTTAATTTTCATTTTATTTTCATTTAATTTTAATTTAATTTTAATTTAATTTTCTTTTTTTTTTTTTCATTTCATTTTCATTTTGTTTTTCATTTTATTTTCATTTTTTTTTCATTTTATTTTCATTTTATTTTCATTTTATTTTCATTTTATTTTCATTTTATTTTTCATTTTCCGGAGGAGTTTTCCGAGTTCCTCGAAGTTTCGAAAACTTTTTTTTTTTAGTTTTTTTTTTTGGTTTTTTTTTTTTCCTTCACTTTCCTTTGATATTTTTTAAAAAGGGTTTGAGGTTCTTTGAAAATAGAATTGAAGAGAGCAGCTGGTTTTATGAAGAAATAATTATTTAAAAAAAAATTTTAAAAAATAAAATAAAACGTTGGGAAAGTTTTGTCTTCTGTAGAAAAGGCGATTTTCCACAATAAAATCCGATTTTAGAATTTTAAAGCGATTTGTCGTTCTGTTCTTCACCCCGAATTCCTCAAATATTCCCTTTTTTTCCCTAAAAAAAAAAAACCCCAAAAATAAATAAAAAAATTCCATTTTTTTCAGGGTTTAAAATTCCAAAAATTGGATTTTTCCGCCCGCGTTTCCAGTTGGTTTGAGCGTTGAATTTTTCATTTTTTTGGGAGAATTTTTTCTCGTTTCTTCTCTCTCTTTATTTCTTTATTTCCGTCCCATCCCGAGGGGAAAATTAAAATTATTTTTGCGTTTCCTCGATTTATTCCGTTCTCGGCCGAGATAAAACTTCGCCTAAAAAAAAAAAAAAAAGAAAAAAATCCTCAAAAAATCCCATTAAAAAATTCCCCCCAAAAATTCCCAAAAAATCCCCCAAAATCCCCAAAAACTAAAAAAAAAAAATCCTAAAAATAACCCGAAAAATCCCCCCCAAAAAAATCCCCCAAAACTAAAAAAAAATCCTGAAAAACCCGCAAAAAAATCCTCCCCAAAAAAACCCAAAAATCCCCAAAAAACAGACAAAAAAAAAACCCCCAAAATTTTAAAAATCCCCAATAAAATCCCCCAAAAATGGCAAAAAACCCCCAAAAAACTCAAAAAAATCCCCCCAAAAATCCCCAAAAAACTCAAACCACCCCCCCAAAAAAAACCCCAAAAATCCACAAAACACCCCCAAAAAACCCGAAAAAAATCCAAAAAAATCCCCCAAAAAATTCCCTCAAAAATCCCAAAAAATCCCAAAAAAAACCCCAAAACGTCCCAAATAAATCCCCGAAAAAATCCCCGAAAAATCCCCAAAACAACCCAAAAAATTCCCCCCAACCCCCCCAAAAATCCCCAAAAAACCCCCAAAATCCCCCCAAAACCCCCCAAAATCTCCCCCAAAAAATCCCAAAAAATTAAAAAAAAAAACCCCAAAAAATCCCAAAATATCCCACAAAAATCCCCCCAAAAATAAATTTAAAAAAACACAAAAAAATTCCCCAAAACACCCAGAAAACACCCAAAAACTCCCCCAAACGTCCCCCAAAACCCCCCAAAAATTCCCCAAAAATAAAATAAACTCCAAAAAATCCCCAGAAAACCCCCAAAAAATCCCCCAAAAATTAAAAAAAACAAAAAATCCCCTCAAAAAATCAAAAAAAGTCCCTAAAACACCCCAAAACTCCCCCAAAGATCCCCCAAAACCCCCCAAAAATTCCCAAAAAATAAAAAAATCCCCCAAAAATTAAAAAAAAAACAAAAAATCCCCCCAAAAATCGAAAAAAGTCCCCAAAACGCCCCAAAAACACCCCAAACCCCCCCAAAAAAATTCCCAAAAAATAAAATAAACTCCAAAAAATCCCCCCCAAAAAATTCCCAGAAAATAAAAAAAAATCCCCCAAAATTAAAAAAAAACCAAAAAATCCCCCAAAAAATAAAAAAAATTTCCTCCAAACGCCCCAAAAACTCCCCAAAGATCCCCCCAAACCCCCCAAAAATTCCCCAAAATTAAAATAAACTCAAAAAAATCCCCCCAAAAAACCCCAAAAAACAACAAAAAATCCCCCAAAAATTAAAAAAAAAACCCAAAAATCCCCCCAAAAAATCGAAAAAAGTCCCCAAAACCACCAAAAACCACCCAAAAACCGCCCCAAAGATCCCCCCAAAACCCCCAAAATTCCCAAAAAATAAAATAAACTCCAAAAAATCCCCCGAAAAAACCCAAAAAATCCAAAAAAAAAAAAAAAAATTAAAAAACCCCCCCAAAAATCCCCTAAAAATTCAAAAAAAATCCAAAAAAATCCCCAAAACACCCCCAAAAAATCCCCCCCAAAAATCCCAAAAATCCCAAAATTCCCAAAAAACCCCAAAAACCCCAAAAGTGAAGATTTGGGGATCCCCCCGCGCCGTCCCCGATTTCTTTTTTTTTTTTAATTTTTTTTTTTATTTTTTTTTTTTTCCAGGAAACGATTCCAGGAATTCCCTCCCCCAATTCCTCCCTTGGGTTTTATCTCTCACCAGAGCCTGGAAAGGTCTTTGATATTTGTGATAAAGTGAAAATAAAATAAAATAAAACAAAATAAAATAAAATAAAAGAAAACAAAACAAAACAAAATAAAACAAAAGAAAAGAAAAGAAAAGAAAACCAAACAAAATAAAATAAAATAAAACAAAACAAAATAAAATAAAATATAACAAAACAAAACAAAATAAAATAAAATAAAATAAAACAAAACAAAATAAAGTAAAATAAAATAAAATAAAATAAAAAATAAAATTAAATAAAACAAAAGAAAGTAAAATAAAATAAAAGAAAACAAAATAAAATAAAACAAAATAAAGTAAAACAAAAGAAAGTAAAACAAAATAAAATAAAACAAAACAAAATAAAATAAAATAAAATATAACAAAATGAAATGAAATAAAATAAAATAAAATAAAGTAAAATAAAATAAAATAAAACAAAATAAAGTAAAACAAAAGAAAGTAAAACAAAATAAAATAAAACCAAACAAATTAAATTAAAATAAAATAAAATAAAATATAACAAAATGAAATGAAATAAAATAAAATAAAATAAAGTAAAATAAAATAAAAAAGTAAAATAAAATAAAATAAAACAAAATAAAGTAAAACAAAAGAAAGTAAAACAAAATAAAATAAAACAAAACAAAATAAAATAAAATAAAATAAAACAAAATAACTTAAAATAAAATAAAGTAAAATAAAATAAAAAAATATAATAAAATAAAACAAAACAAAACAAAATAAAACAAAACAAAATAAAATAAAATAAAATAAAACAAAATAACATAAAATAAAGTAAAATAAAATAAAAAATAAAATAACATCAAATAAAACAAAATAAAATAAAATAAAATAAAACAAAATAAAATAAAATAAAATAAAGTCGCATTTTTAAAAAAAATAATCGCAATAAAAGCCAAAAGCGCCGAGTGGCGCCGGGGGCAGGGAGGGACGCGGGGCCCGCGCTCCTTTCGTGGCGAATTTTTAACGAAACGGGGAAGCCCCAAAAGGGCGACTTTTCATCCCTGGAAAGGACAAAAAACCACTAAAAATAACAGAGAGGAAAGGAAAAAAAAGAGAAAAAGAAAAGAGAATAGAAAAAAATAAAAGAGAGGGGAAAAAATAAAAGGGAAAAAAGAGAGAAAAGGAAAAAAAAGAGAAAAAAATGAAAATAAAAGAGAGAAAAGAAAATAAGAGAGAGAGGAAAAAATAAAAATAAAAGAGAGAAAATTTAAAAAGAGAGAAAAGGAAAAAAGAGAGAAACGAGAAAAATAAAAGAAAATAGAAAAAAATAAAAGAGAGGGGAAAAAATAAAAGGGAAAAAGAGAGAAAAGGAAAAAAAAGAGAAAAAAATGAAAATAAAAGAGAGAAAAGAAAATAAGAGAGAGAGAAAAAAAGAAAAATAAAATAAGAGAAAATTTAAAAAGAGAGAAAAGGAATAAAAGAGAGAAAAAATAAAAGAGAAAAGAAAAAATCCAAGAGAGAAAAGAAAAGAAAAATAAAAGTGAGAAAAAGAAAAATGCCAAGAGAGAAAAGAAATAAAGTAAAAGAGAGAAAAGAAAAATAAAAGAGAGAAGAAAAAAATAAAAGAGACGAGAAAAAAAGAGAGAAAAGAAATAAAATAAAAGAGAGAAAAGGAAAAAATAAAAGAGAGAAAAGAAAAAAATAAAAGAGAAAAAAAATCAAAGGGGGAAAAAGGAGAAAATAAAAGAGAGAAAAGAAAAAATTAGAGAGAAAAGAAATAAAATAAAAGCGAGAAAAGAAATAAAATAAAAGAGAGAAAAGAAATAAAATAAAAGCGAGAAAAGAAAAAAATCACAGAGGGGAAAAGGAGAAAATCAAAGAGAGAAAAGAAAAAATAAAAGAGGGAAAAGGAGAAAAAAGAGAGAAAAAAATAAAATGAGCGAAGAAAAATAAAAGAGAAAAGAAAAGAAAATCAAAGAGAGAAAAGAAAATGAAATAAAAGAGAGAAAAGAAGAAAAAAAAAATCAAAATTCCTTCCTTTGGGGAAGCTCCGAAAAGAAAAACAAAAGAAGATTTTTTTTTTAAATTTTATTTTTTGGGGAGAGAGGGGAAAAAAAAAGAGAGAAAAGGAAAGAAATTGTCCTGAAAAAAATAAAAGAATAAAAAAATCCGAATAAAACCCGAATAAAATCCGAATAAAATCCGAATAAAACCCGAATAAAATCCGAATAAAATCCGAATAAAACCCGAATAAAATCCGAATAAAATCCGAATAAAATCCGAATAAAATCGGAATAAAATCCGAATAAAACCCGAATAAAACCCGAATAAAACCCGAATAAAATCCGAATAAAAGGGGCGGCGAGGGCAGCGGGAGGAAAGGAGCGCAATAAAATTTTATTGCGCGGGGATTTGGGCGGGGGAGGAGGCGGGGGCGGCTCCGCGGGAAACGAGCGCGGAAAGTTCGCGGGAAGTTCGCGGGAAAAGTTCGCGGGAAGTTCGCGGAAAGTTCGCGGGAAGTTCGCGGAAAGTTCGTGGGAAATTCGCGGAAAGTTCGCGGGAAAAGTTGGCGGAAAGTTGGCGGAAAGTTGGCGGAAAGTTGGCGGAAAGTTGGCGGAAAGTTGGCGGGAAGTTGGCGGGAAGTTGGCGGGAAGTTGGCGGGAAGTTGGCGGGAATTCGGGAATTGCCGAAGCCAAGCCCGAACCGGGACTGGAAATGTCCCGGTCACCAAATCCCCCCGCGGCCACTGCGGCTCCGCTTGTATTGCTGGTTTATTTCTATTTTATTTTACTTTATTTTATTTTATTTTATTTTATTTTATTTTATTTTATTTTATTTTATTTTATTTTATTTTATTTTATTTTATTCTATTTTATTTTATTTTATTTTATTGTTTAGTTAATTTTTCTCTTTATTTTTCGCTTCATTTTTCTCTTTATTTTTAAATTTTTCTCTTTATTTTTCTTTTTAGTTTTCTCTTTCTCTTTTTCTTTCTCTTTTTCTTCTCCTTTCTCTTTACTTTACTTTTTCTTTTTCTTGTTTTATTTTTCTTTTTCTTTCCCTTTTTCTTTTTATTTTCCTCTTCCTCTTTTTCTTTTTCTTTTTCTTTTTCTTTTTCTTTTTCTTTTTCTTTTTCTTTTCCTTTTTCTTTTCCTTTTCCTTTTTCTTTTTCTTTTTCTTTTTCTTTTCCTTTTTCTTTTCCTCTTTTTCTTTTTCTTTCTTTTTTACTTTTCCTTTTCTTTTTCTTTTTCCTTTTCTTTTTCTTTTCGTTTTCCTTTAACTCTTTTCTTTTCTTTTCCTTTTTCTTTTCCTTTTTCTTTCCCTTTTCCTTTTCCTTTTCCTTTTCCTTTTCCTTTAACTCTTTTTCTTTTTCTTTTTCTCTTTCTTTTTCTTTTCCTTTTTCTTTAACTCTTTTCCTTTTCCTTTTCCTTTTTCTTTTTCTTTTCCTTTTTCTTTTTCTTTTTCTTTTTCTTTTTCTGTTCTTTTCTCTTTTTCTTTCCCTTTTTCTTTTTCTCTTTCTTTTTCTTTTCCTTTTTCTTTTCCTTTTCCTCTTTTTCTTTTTATTTTTCTTTTTCTCTTTTCCTTTTCCTTTCTCTTTCCCTTTCCCTTTTTCTTTTTCTTTTTTTTTCTCTTTTTCTTTTTTTTCTTCCTCTTTTTTTTTTTTCTAAAGAAGAGGACACAAAAAATTTTTAAAAAAAGGAACTGAGTGATAAAGAAAAAAAAAAACCCAATTAATGACTTTGGCCAATTTATTCCTCTCTTGCAGATCCCGTGAAAATTCCGCGCTGGGCACGATTCCCTTTGTCCTTTTAATTTCTTTTTTTTTTATTATTCATTCCCTTCTTTCCTCACCCATTTATATTTTTTTTCCTTTATTTATTATATATTTTTTTTCCCTTTTTCAAGCCCTTCCAGGCCTGGCACAGAAGGCCGAGCTCTCCAAACCTTGGCCAGACGTCTGGGGCGGTTTTTTTTCTTTTTTTTTTTTTTTTTATGAATTTACAGCCGGGCGCGCAGAATTGAGCGATTGTTCCGCCCGGCCCCGGCAACAATCGCGCGTTTCAAAAGCTCCAAAAGCTCCCTCGATTCTCCTCTTATTCTTCTTTTTTTTTTTCCTTTTTTCCCCCCTTTTTAAATTCTTTTTTTTATTATTTTATTGCCGCACTTTGACACAACTCCAAAGGAAAAAAAAGAAGAGAGAAAAAAAAAAAAAAAATTCTCCTTCCCCTCCTCTTCCTCCCCTCTCCTTTTCTCCTCAAATTAATTTGATCCGCTTTATCCTCTCCTCCCGCGGATAAATTCTTTTTTTTTTCTATTTTTCCTATTTTTTAAAATTTTTTAATTTATACTTTTTTTTTAATATTAAAGGCGAAATGGGGCGCTGCATTTCCGCGCGCGGCCGCGAGGTGGAGCCCTTGCTCCACGCTCGGGGTTCCCCAGCCCGGACCGCGCGTTTTAATTAATCGCGTTAATTAACGCGGCCCCTTTCGTTTTTTTTTTATCGGGAGGGGGTTCAGGGTGAATTAAGTGAGGTCGGGATGGAGGACAAAAAATTAAAAAAAATTTAAAATTTAAAAAAAAATTAAAATAAAAGCGGTAAAAATGAAGCGGGAGGTGAGGAGCGCATCCCTCCAAAAATGTTCCAAAAGAAAATTAAATTTTGGGGTTTTTTTTAAATTTTTTTTATTTTTTTGGAGGTGGGAGGACTGGAATTATCCCGAGCGGGCGGATTTACGTTGGAAAAGTCTGGAAATGAAGATTTTTCGGGAAAGGAAAAGGAAAACGAGAAACCAGGACAATTATTTTGTTTCCCCTCGGCCATTAGGATGATCTGCGCTTTTCCCCGCTCGATATTTTATGTGTTTTATAATCCCAGGCACCGCAGGAGGGGAAAAAAAATAAAAATAAATAAATAAATTTTAAAAAAAAATTACAAAACACCCAAAGCAAGCCAGGCGCTCAACAAAACAAGAACATTTATTTTTTTTTTTTTTCCATTTTAAAGTTCCACCGCTCATTTCTGGTATTGGCTTAAATTCTTCACTTGAACAGCTTTAGAAAATTTTTAATTTTTTTTTATTTTAAATGCCACAAACGAGCGAATTATCCCCCAAAAAACGCTCTTAAAGCAGAGCAGGAATAATAAATAAAGCGCTGGTGCCGCGGCAATAAAATCAACTTTGAACTCCGCGAGTTCACTTTTATTTCGGCCTTTGAATCCTCAGGATTACGAGGCAAAAAATCAAATAAAATAAAATAAAATAAAATAAAATTGATTCCGATGTCGTAATTCATCCTCTACGAACGGCGGCAATAATTTCAAGCTGGGTTCGCTTTCCGATTGAGATAAATAATTTTTTATTATTATTATTTTCTTTTTCTCCCCCCCACCTCTGAGTGGATATTTCTCACCAATTCCATCCCAAAAATTTTAAAAAATTCAAATTTTGGGTGAGGGTGGAAAAGATCAAACCCACGCGAGGTGAGGGGGAAAAAATCTGATTTTAAGAGGAGAAACTTTCAGCATCTCGGGGCCGGGTTTGAGGTGAAATACGAGCGCAAATAAATGAAATAAATGAGGGGAAAATGAAGAAAAATCTCGCCCCGGTGCATTCGGCCAGAGCGCAGAAAACTCGAGTTTGGCCAAGGAAAAGATTGGAGGATCTTTTGATTCATTTTGATTTAATTTTTTAATTTTTTTATTTATTTTTTTTTTTTTTAATTTTTTTATGAATTCCCAATAAATCTTCTCTCCGCCCGGGTATTTATAAATTATTTCCCGCTCGCTTTTCCTCGCAATGGAAACATTTTCCTTTCATCGGGCAGCGCGGCCGATGATTTAGGACGAGCCATTGATTTCTCAGCTCCCGGCCATAAAAATTCCCCCCTTTTCCCCCCATAAAAACGCGCAACTTCCAGGGGGAATCCCTGATTATTTTTATTTTTATTTTTTTAATTTTTTTTTTTTTTTTTTCCCAAACTTCAGGCGCGGAGGGCGCGGCTCTAAAGGAGAAACTTCGCGTCCGAAATCGCTTTTATTCCTTTTCGTTTTAGTTCATTTCGTTGTTTTTTATTATATATATAATTTTTTTTTTAATTAAAATTATTTCTCCTCTCCCCCACCTCGACTATTCCAAGCTCCATTTACTTCTCTGAGTCATTTTCGTTTTTTTTTTTTAAACTCGGGGAATCGAAACCCCCAAAATTTTTCTCCACGGGCAATAAAAAGTGTGGAAAGAAAAGGAAACGTTAACTCGTCTCGTGGAGGGGAACAGAGAGAGAAAAATAAAAATCTTTAATTACAACGCTGCAAGTGCTCCGGCAGCAATAATTAAAAAAAAAAAATAAAAAAAAAAATAAATAAAAAAAAAAGCTCTTAGGCTCGGCTGGAATTATCCCGGCACAAAATCAAAGAAACGTATTTACTTGAATTATTTCTCTAAGGATGGGTTTAAAGTTTGATTCCGTTCGCTGTCGTTGGTTTTTTTTAGGTTTTTTTTCCCCTCTCTGCGCTTTTCCTTCAGTCCCTGTTCATCCCCGCTGATAATTTGGTTTTTTTTTTAATCAAACCGAGGTAGAAATAGTGAAATATTTCAACTTTGAATCCTCCCAAAAATTCAAAATTCGCTTTTGTCGCAGATCGGGGCAGGGAGAAAACAACAGCGACCTAAGAGGGGGCAAAATAAAGAGAAATAAAAAAAAAAAAAGAAATTAAAAATAAAAAAAATTTTAAAATTGAGATTTGAAAGCCGGGAGGGGAAAAAAAAAAATCCGCGTGGAATTTGCGGGGGGTTCAGGAGGGGCCGGGAGGGTTCGGAGTCGTTATTAAAGCCGGGAAATATTTGCTGAGAGCCGTAAATGAATTTCCAAATTTACCCCCTGTGTGTTGGAAAGAAAAAAAAAAAAATAATAAAATAAAATTTAAAAATTGCAGCGTTGGCATCCGAGGGGCAACTTTGGCCGCGCTCTTCCCCCGACGCCAATAAAAGAGAAAAACCGAGAGAAAAAAATGAAAATTAAACCAAAAACCCTCCCGTTCCCCTCGAGTTTTGTCCTAGGAAAGGGGGGAAAATCGAATTAAAAATGAGTTTTTAACAGAAATTTTAAGATAAATCAGAAGATGGAAGTTTTGGCGGGGAGGTTTTGCGCTCGGAGAGATTCAATATTCGGAGTTTTTTGGGGTTTTTTGGGGGAGTTTTCCAAACATCCCCCAAACGGGAAGAAGAGGAGGATGATGAGGATGTACAAAACGAAAAAAAAAAAACCTCGCTTGATTTTCACTTAATATCGACACCTCCCGCCACGGCGGAAAAGCGCGACGTTTAAAAAAAAATAAATAATTAATTAAAAACAAAAAAAAAAGTGAATTTTACGGCGCTGGAGGAGCGGAGTCGTAAAAACGCGAGCGGATTTTTTTATGTGGCGCGGAATAAACAACAACAACATCCCCGGCTCGTTTTATCGTTTGTTCCCAAACATTTTACGGCTTTTTTTATTTTTATTTTATTTTATTTTTTTTTTTTTGCGGGGCCATTTACGAACGCGCTTCAACCCTTTATCAATAATAAAGGGTGGAATTGATCATGAAAATGTTAAATATGACTACCTCGTTTGTTTTAAAATATGTTTCGGGCTAAGGAGCTGTAGGATTTGATAACTCGTATTAAAATACCAATTACATTTATAGGACCTTTTAAAAGCGGCGCCAATTAAATCGCGGCTCTTTTTACAGTTTTCCAAAGCGACCCTGACATTTCCGAAAAGGCTCAAAGTGCCTCGTTAAAATTTCGAAATTAACGGCGGCTCAGCGCTCCCTCTTTCATTTTTTTTTTTCCCCAACTTCTCCCCCACCCCGCCCCCGGGAAAAAAAAAAAAATAAAAAAAAAATAAATAAAAATGAAATAAAAAAATCAATCTTCGGGGGCGGCGTGATTTGTTGCGAGGCGAGCGATATCTCATTAAGGCGCGCAGTTAAACAGATTTAATCCGTATATTCAACCCCACCCCCTCCTTCTCCTCCCTCCCCTCCCCTCTCTCTTCGTTTTTTTTTTTCCTCTTTTTTTTTTTTTCTTCTCCTTTTTTTTTTTTTTTTTTTTTCCCCCCTTTATTCTCTCCCGGCTCTTTCCCTTCTCACAATCGCGCGCTGGCGGCTCGGCGAGGAGGGGAGGGGGAAAAGCGATCGGAGGGGAGGTTTTATTTTTATTTTTATTTTTATTTTTGTTTTGTTTTATTTTATTTTTTTTTTTTTTTTTTTTTGGCGGGGCCGGGGGGAGGGAGGGGCGGCTAATCGGATGCAAACGATGCCGAAAAGACGCAGCAAAATATGAAGCGAGTCATTGGCGGCGAAGTAAATCACTGAAAAAGCGTTTTATGAACCCGGCGCCTCTTTCTTGGAAATGTAAAGCGAGAAGAAGTCTGGAAGCGGCGGATTTTTTTTTTTTTTTTTTTTTTAAATTTTTTTTTTTTTTTTTTTTGGGGTTTAAATTTTTTTTTTTTTTTTTTTTTTTGGGGGGGGGGGGGGGGTGGGGAGGAAAGAATTCGATATCATCGTGCGGGCTTAGAGAGTTTTGATGATCTCCTCCTTTTATATTCCTGGAAATCACGAACTGTCTTTGCCGAGCGGATTTCGCGCTTCCTTTTTTTTTTTTTTTTCCTCTTTTTTTTTTTTTTTTAAAAAAAATCGCTTCTCGCGGTCTGGTTCGTTGCGGGCTGAAATCTAATTTTTTTTTTCCTCCTTCAAATTTTTTTTTTTTTAATTTTTTAAAATACCTTCTCGCGGTCTGAAATCTATTTTTTTCCTCCTTCAAACTTTTTTTTTTTTTAATTTTTAAATACTTTCTCGCGGTCTGAAATCTCTTTTTTTTTTTCCTCCTTCAGTTTTTTTTTTTTTAATACCTTCTCGCGGTCTGAAATCTACTTTTATTCCCTCCTTCAATTTTTTTTTTTTTATTTAAATACCTTCTCGCCGTCCGAAATCTACTTTTTTCCCTCCTTCAATTTTTTTTTAAATACTTTCTCGCGGTCTTGTCCGTCGCGGGCCGAAATCTATTTTTGTTTTTTTCCTCCTTCGATTTTTTTTTAAAAAAGTTTCTCGCGGTCTGAAATCTATTTTTTTTTTCCTCCTTCAGTTTTTTTAATAGCTTCTCGCGGTCTGAAATCTACTTTTTTTCCCCCTTCAGATTTTTTTTTAAATCCCTTCTCGCCGTCTGAAACCCACTTTTTCCCCTTCAATTCTTTTTATTTTTAAATCCCTTCTCGCCGACTGAAACCTACTTTTTTCCCTCCTTCAAATTTTTTTTTAAAACACCTTCCCGCGGTCTGAAATATACTTTTTTTCCCCCTTCAGATTTTTTTTTAAATACCTTCTCGCGGTCTGAAACCTACTTTTTCTCCTTCAATTTTTTTTTTTTTTTAAATCCCTTCTCGCCGACCGAAACCCACTTTTCCCCCTTCAATTCTTTTCTTTTCAAAATCCCTTCTCGCCGTCTGAAACCCACTTTTCCCCCTTCAAATCCTTTTTTTTTTTAAAAAATCCCTTCTCGCCGTCTGAAACCCACTTTTCCCCCTTCAATTCTTTTTTTTCCTTTTAATACTTTCTCGCCGCTTAGAAACCCACTTTTCCCCCTTCAAATTCCTTTTTTTTTAAAAAAAATCCCTTCTCGCCGCTTAGAAACCCACTTCTTTTCCCCCTTCCTTCCACAACTTCTTCTTTTTTTTTTCTTTTTTTTTTAAAAAAAACCCACAAAGAATTTTTTCTTGGTGGGAAGGGGGACGGGGTAGAGGGGAGCGCTTTGTCCGTCGTCTTTTTTTTTTGTGTTTTTTTTCTTTTTTTGGTTTTTTTTTTGTTTTTTTTTTGTTTTTTCCCTCCCGCGCCAACAACCGGCAAAACCTAACAACCGGCACCAAAAATGAGCTCTTATTTCGTGAACTCGCTCTTCTCCAAATACAAAAGCGGCGATTCCCTCCGCCCCAATTATTACGAGTGCGGCTTCGCGCAGGATTTGGGCGCCAGACCCGCCGTGGTTTACGGGCCCGGCGCCGCGGGCACTTTCCAGCACCCCCAACAAATGCCCGACTTTTACCCGGGGGCTCCGTCGCTCTCCGGGTCCCCGTACCAGCAGAGCCCGTGCTCGGTGCCGTGCCACGGCGAGCCCGCGGGGTTTTATGGCTACGAGCCGCTGCAGAGGCAGAGCCTGTTCGCTCCGCAGGACGCGGAACTCGCGCAGTTCCAGGAGTGTAAGCTCGGAGCGGAGGAGGCGGAGGGAGCGGAGCAGAGCCCGTCGCCCACGCAGCTCTTCCCCTGGATGAGGCCGCAAGGTGAGGACGGCGGGGGGGAAAAAATGAAATATATAAAGATAAATCAGAGTTTAAAAAAAATGTAAAATGTATTTTTATATATGTTTGTCTATTTTTATATATATTTAGCCATTTACATATATATTTATCCATTTATATATATGTATTTCTCCATTTCTATATATATCTCCATCTATTTATCTATATATTTCTCCATTTTTATATATATATCTCTATTTATTTATCTATATATTTATCCATTTATATATATATATTTCTCCATTTATATATATATATTTATCCATTTCTATATATATCTCTATTTATCTATATATTTCTCCATTTATATATATGTATTTATCCATTTCTATATATATCTCTATCTATTTATCTATATATTTCTCCATTTATATATATATATATCTCTATTTATTTATCTATATATTTCTCCATTTATATATATGTATTTATCCATTTCTATATATATCTCTATCTATTTATCTATATATTTCTCCATATATATATATGTATTTATCCATTTCTATACATATCTCTATTTATCTATATATTTATCCATTTATATATATATATTTCTCCATTTATATATATGTATTTAGCCATTTCTATCTATATCTCTATTTATATATATTTCTCCATTTATATATATATATTTAGCCATTTATATATATATATTTATCCATTTCTATACATATCTCTATCTTTTATATATATTTCTCCATTAATATATATATATTTAGCCATTTCTATACATATCTCTATCTATTTATCTATATATTTCTCCATTTATATATATATATTTAGCCATTTCTATGCATATCTCTATTTATCTATATATTTCTCCATTTCTATACATATCTCTATCTATTCATATATATATTTCTCCATTTATATATATATATTTAGCCATTTCTATGCATATCTCTATTTATCTACATATTTCTCCATTTCTATACATATCTCTCTCTATTTATCTATATATTTATCCATTTATATATATATATTTAGCCATTTCTATATATATCTCTATCTATTTATATATATATTTATCTATTTAAATTTGAATATTTAGCCATTTATATATAAATATATTTATCCATTTCTATAAATATTTATCTATTTTTATATATATATATTTCTCCATTTATATATATGTATTTATCCATTTATATATATACTTATCCATTTATATATCTATCTGTTTATCCATTTCTATCTATCTATTTATATATATATATTTATCCATATTTATATATATATTTATCTATTTACATATATCTATCTATCCATTTATATATATATATTTACCCATATATATATTTATCTCTCTATATCTATATTTCTGCATTAATATATCTATATTAATCTATTTATTTATATATATTTTTATCTCTAACCCGCAACAACTCCGCGCAGCGCCGCCCGCGCTCCTTCCCCTGCTGTGCCCTCCGGCACGTCCTTTGAGTTCTGTATTTTATTGTTTATTTCCTTCTCAGCTCCCGCCTTTCTTTCTTTTCCCCCTCTTTGCTTCATTCTATTTTATTTTGTTTTATTTTTTATTTTTTATTTTATTTTATTTTATTTATTTATTTATTTTATTTTATTTTATTTTATTTATTTTATTTTATTTTATTTTATTTTATTCTATTTAATTTTATTTAGTTTTATTTTATTTATTTATTTATTTTATTTCATTTTATTCTATTTTATTTTATTTTATTTTATTTCATTTCATTTCATTTCATTTCTTTTCTTTTCTTTTATTTATTTTATTTTATTCTATTTTATTTTATTTAGTTTTATTTTATTTTATTTATTTATTTTATTTTATTTCATTTCATTTTATTTTATTTATTTATTTTATTTTATTTTATTTTATTTTATTTCATTTCATTTTATTTCATTTCATTTTATTTCATTTTATTTTATTTTATTTTATTTTATTTTATTTTATTTTATTTATTTATTTTATTTCATTTTATTTTATTTTATTTATTTATTTATTTATTTTATTTTATTTCATTTTATTTTATTTTATTTTATCTTATTTTATTTTATTTCATTTTATTTTATTTTATTTATTTATTTTATTTATTTTATTTCATTTTATTTTATTTCACGTCACTTTATTTTATTTTGTTTCCTGTCCGGGCCAGGCGGCGCAGCTCGGGGTGCGGCTGTTCCGGAGGGCGCAGGTTACGCGGGAGTTGCCGTTGGCCGCTCACGGGCCCGCCCGGGGCCGCGGTTCCCTCTGACCCCGCGAGGCCCAAGGAGCCTTGATGGCCTTAAAAAACTAAAAACTAAAAAAACTAAAAAAACTAAAAAAAATCGGAATTTTGTGGCTTCTCGCGTTTTCTGGGATCTGGGCCTCGCGGCTTCCCGGGCTGCGGCCTTTCCTTTCTTTGTAGTTTTATTTTTATTTTTATTTGTATTTTTATTTTTATTTTTACTTTTATTTTTATTTTTATTTTTATTTTTATTTTTATTTTTATTTTTATATTTTTATATTTTTATATTTTTATTTTTATTTTCATTATTATTTTTATTTTTATTTATACTTTTATTTTTATTTTTATTTTTATTTTTTATTTTTATTTTTATTTTTATTTCTATTTTTATTTTTATTTTTCATTTTTATTTTTATTTTTATTTTTATTTTTATTTTTATTTTTATTTTTTATTTTATTTTTATTTTTATTTTTATTTTCATTATTTTTTTATTTTTATTTTCATTATTATTTTCATTTCTATTTTTCTTTTCCTTTTCCTTTTCCTTTTCCTTTTCCTTTTCCTTTTCCTTTTCCTTTTTCTTTTTCTTTTTCTTTTTCTTTTTCTTTTTTCTTTTTCTTTTCTTTTTCTCTTTTTCTTTCCCTTTTTCTTTTTCTTTTTCTTTTTCTTTTCCTTTTTCTTTTTATTTCTTTTTCTTCTCCTATTTTCATTCTTATCCATATTTTATTTTTATTTCTATTTCTATTTCTATTCTCATTTTCATTACTATTTTCATTTTTACTTTTATTTCCATTTCTATTTTCCATTATTATTATTTTTATTTTTTATTTTTATTTTTATATTTTTATATTTATTTTTTATTTTTATGTTTTTATTTTTATATTTTTATTTTTATATTTTTATTTTTATTTTTATTTTAATTTTTTATTTTTTATTTTTATTTTTTATTTTGATTTTTATTTTCATAGTTTTATTTTTTATTTTTATTTATATTTTTATTTTTATATTTTATTTTTATATTTTTATTTTTATGTTTTTATTTTTATATTTTTATTTTTATATTTTTATTTTTATTTTTATTTTTATTTTTATATTTTTATATATTTTTTAATGTTTTTATTTTTATTTTTATGTTTTTATTTTTATGTTTTTATTTTTATTTTTATTTTTTTATTTTTATTTTTATATTTTTATTTATATTTTTCTATTTTTCTATTTTTATTTTTACTTTTATATTTTTATTTTTATATTTTTATTTTTATGTTTTTATTTTTATATTTTTGCTTCTACTTTTATATTTTTATTTTTTATATTTTTATATTTCTATTCTCATTATTATTTTTATTTTTATTTTTTTATTTTTATATTTAATTTTATTTTTATTTTTTATTTTTATTTTTATTTTTTATTTTTATTTTTATTTTTATATTTTTATTTTCATATTTTTATTTTTATATTTTGGGGCGGGGCAGTTGTTGGGCTGTTTTCTTTCTGTTGCGCTGGGGGGGAAAAACCTCGAGGGTGGGCAGAGAGTGAGCGCCCCTCCCCCACCCCGCCCCTCCCCTCCCCCACCCCTCCCCCACCCCTCCTCTTCCTCCTCTTCCTCCCCTTCCTCCAGCACCGCCACAATCCTGAAACATAGAAATAAATACATTTATTTGTAATTTTTTATTGATTTCTTTGTTACCATTTTCCCGCGTTCGGGAGCGTTTGGTTGGGTTTGGGTTGGGAATTTTTCCCTTTTTTTGTTTTTTTTGTTTTGTTTTTTTTTTTGTTTTTTTTTTGGGGGGGGGGGGGGTTTTTTGGGGTTTTTGGGTTTTTTTGGGTTTTTGGGGTTTTTTGGGGGGTTTTTTGGGGTTTTTTTTGGGGGGGTTTTAGGTTTTTTGGGGGTTTTTTGGGGTTTTTGGGGGTTTTTTTGGGGTTTTTGGGGGTTTTTTTGGGGTTTTTTGGGGGGGTTTTTGGGTTTTTTGGGGTTTTTTTTGGGTTTTGGGGTTTTGGGGGGTTTGGGGTTTTTTGGGGGTTTTTGTGGCTTGGGTCTTGGGGTTTTGGTCTTTGGGGCTTTTTGGGGGTTTCTTTGGAGGGTTTGGGTCTTTGGGGTTTTTGGCTTTGGGGTTTTGGGGTTTTTGGGGTTTTTTTGGGGGGTTTAGGTTTTTGGGGGTTTTGGGTTTTTGGGGGTTTTAGGTCTTTGGGGTTTTTGGGGGTTTTTTGGGGCTTTTTTGGGGTCTTTGTTTTGGTCTTTGGGGTCTTTGGGGTCTCTTTGGGGGGTTTTTAGGTTTTTGGGGGTTTTTTTGGGGGTTGTTTTTGGGGGTTGGGTTTTTTGGGGTTTTGGGTTTTTTGGGTCTTTGGGTTTTTTGGGGGTTTTTTGGGGTTTTTTGGGGAGTTTTAGGTTTTTTGGGGTCTTTTGGGGTTTTTGGGGTTTTTGGGGGGTTTTTTGGGGGTTTTTTGGGGGTTTTAGGTTTTTGGGGTTTTGGGTTTTTGGGGGTTTTTGGGGGTTTTGTGATTTTTGGGGGTTTTTGGTTTTTGGGGATTTTTTGGGGGTTTTAGGGTTTTTGGGTTTTGGGTTTTTGGGGGGTTTTGGGGGTTTTTTGGGGTTTTTTTGGGGGTTTTAGGGTTTTTGGGGTTTTTTGGGTTTTTGGGGGTTTTTGGGGTTTTTTGGGGATTTTTTGGGTTTTTTAGGGTTTTTGGGGATTTTTGGGGGTTTTAGGTTTTTGGGGTTTTTTGGTTTTTGGGGGGTTTGGGGTTTTTGGGTTTTTGGGGAGATTTTTGGGGGGTTTTGGGTTTTTTTGGGTTTTGGGGTTTTTTTGGGGTTTTTTTGGGGTTTTTTGGGGGGTTTTTAGGGTTTTTTTGGGGTTTTGGGGGTTTTTTGGGTTTTTTTTTGGGTTTTTGGGGCTTTTTGGGGAGATTTTTGGGTTTTTTGGGGGTTTGATTTGGTTTTTTTTGTTTTTGTTGTTGTTTTTGTTTTTGTTGGGGTTTTTTGGATTTGTTTTTTGTTTTTGGGGGGCGGTTTGGGGGGTTTTGGGGTTTTTTTTGCGGTTTTTTGGTTTTTTTTTTGGTTTTGGGGGGTTTGGGGGGGGGTTTGTTTTTGTTTTTGTTGTTGTTGTTGTTGTAGTTTTTTGGGGTTTTTTTGGTTTCTTGGGGTTTTTTGGGGGGGTTTTTTTGGTTGTGTTTTTTTTTGGTTTTTTTTGTTTTTTGGGGTTTTTTTGGTTGTGTTTTTTTGGTTTTCTGGGTTTTTTTTTGGTTGTTTCTTTGTTGTTTTTTGGGGTTTTTTTTTTTGTTTTTTCGGGGTTTTTTTAGGTTTTTTTTCATGTTTTTTTAGTTTTTTTTTTTTAAATTTTTTTTCCTCTCTATCCTTCTCCCCCCCGAGCCTGATTTCTATTCCCTCTCACCCTCCTCTTCTTCTTCTTCTTCTTCCTCTCCCCTTTTTTTTTTTTTTTTATTTTTTTTTTCTCCCCCAGCAGCCGCCGGACGCCGCAGGGGGAGACAAACCTACAGCCGCTCCCAGAGCCTGGGCTTGGGGGTTTGGGGTTTATTTTGTGGGTTTGGGGGTTTTTTGGGTTTATTTTTGGTTTTTTGGGTTTTTTTTTTTTGTTTTGGGGATTTTTTGGGGTTTTTTTGGGGGTTTTTTTGGGGGTTTTTGGGGATTTTTTCGGTTTTTGTTTTTTGGTTTTGGGTTTTTTTTGGGGGGGTTGTTTTGTTGTTGTTGTTGTTGGGGTTTTTGGTGTTTTTTTTTGTTTTTTGGGTTTTTTGGGGTTTTTTGGGGGTTTTTTTGGTTGTGGGTTTTTTTGTTTTTGGGGGGTTTTTTGGGGGGTTTTTTTGGTTGTGTTTTTTTTTGTTTTTCGGGGTTTTTTTTTGTTTTTCTTTTTGGTGTTTTTGGGGGTTTTTTTTGGTTTTTTTGTTTTTTTTTGTTTTTTTTCAGTTTTCTTTAGTTTTTTTTTATTTTTTTTCATTTTTTTTCTCTATCTTTCCTTCCCCGAGCCTGATTTCTATTCCCTCTCACCCTCCTCTTCTTCTTCTTCTTCCTCTCCCCCTTTTTTTTTTTTTTTTATTTTATTTTTCTCCCCCAGCAGCCGCCGGACGCCGCAGGGGGAGACAAACCTACAGCCGCTCCCAGAGCCTGGGCTTGGGGGTTTGGGGTTTATTTTGTGGTTTTGGGGGTTTTTTTGGGTTTATTTTTGGTTTTTTGGAGTTTTTTTGGGGGGGTCTTGGGGTTTTTTGGGTTTTTTTGGGGGGTTTTTGGGTTTTTTTGGTTTTGGGGGGTTTTGTTGTTGTTGTTGTTTTTGTTGGGTTTTTTTGTTTGTTTTTAGGGGGTTTTTTTGGGTTTTTTTGGTTTTTTTGGAGTTTTTTGGGGGTTTTTTGGTTGGTTTTGGTTTGGTTTTTTTGGTTTTTTTTTTGGGTTTTCTTTGGTTTTTTTGGAGTTTTTTGGTTTTTTTTTGGTTGGTTTTGGTTTGGTTTTTTTGGTTTTTTTTTGTTTTTTTGGGGTTTTTTTTGTTTTTTGGGGTTTTTTTTTGCGTTTTTTCCTATTTTTTTGAGTTTTTTCATTTTTTCCCTCTCTATCTTCTCCCCCACGAGTCTGCTTTATATTTCCTCTCACCCTCCTCTTCTTCTTCTTCTTCTTCTCCCCTTTTTTTTTTTTTTTTTTTTATTTTTCTCCCCCAGCAGCCGCCGGACGCCGCAGGGGGAGACAAACCTACAGCCGCTCCCAGAGCCTGGGCTTGGGGGTTTGGGGTTTATTTTGTGGGTTTTGGGGTTTTTTGGGTTTATTTTTGTTTTTTTGGTTTTTTTTTTTTTTGTTTTGGGGGTTTTTTGGGTTTTTTTGGGGGTTTTTTGGGGGGTTTTTGGGGATTTTTTCGGTTTTTGTTTTTTTGTTTTGGGTTTTTTTTGGGGGGGTTGTTTTGTTGTTGTTGTTGTTGTTGTTGTTGTTGTTGGGGTTTTTTTGTTTTTTTTTTGGTTTTTGGTTTTTTTGGGGTTTTTTGGTTGTGTTTTTTTTGTATTTGGGGGTTTTTTTGGGGGTTTGGGGTTTTTTTGGGTTTTTGGGGATTTTTTTTGTTTTTTTCTTGTTTTGAAGATTTTTTTGGGGGGGGGGTTTGTTTTGTTGTTGTTGTTGGGTTTTGGGGGTTTTTTTTTTGGTTTTTGGGGGTTTTTTTTGGTTGTTTCTTTGTTGTTTTTTGGGGGTTTTTTTTGGCTTTTTTGGGTTTTTTTAGTTTTTTTTTTAAATTTTTTTTTCCCTCTCTATCCTTCTCCCCCCCGAGCCTGATTTCTATTCCCTCTCACCCTCCTCTTCTTCTTCTTCCTCTCCCCTTTTTTTTTTTTTTTTTTCTCCCCCAGCAGCCGCCGGACGCCGCAGGGGGAGACAAACCTACAGCCGCTACCAGACGCTGGAACTGGAGAAGGAATTTCTCTTCAACCCGTACCTGACGCGGAAAAGGAGGATCGAGGTGTCGCACGCGCTGGGACTGACCGAGAGGCAGGTGAAAATCTGGTTCCAGAACCGGAGGATGAAATGGAAAAAGGAGAACAACAAAGACAAATTCCCCAGCAGCAAATGCGAGCAGGAGGAGCTGGAGAAGCAGAAAATGGAAAGGGCGCAGGAGGTGGAGGAGGGAAATGGGGAAGGGCAGAAGGTGGAGAAGAAATGAGGGAATTTTAAAAAAAAAAAAAAAAAAAAATGAAAAAAAAAAGGGTAAAAAAAAGGAGTTTTGAGGACTGGAAAGGCGTGGGGGGAAAAAAATCCCCGGGTTCCTCGTTGGTGGAGGTGTTGGGGGAAAAGGAGGGTGGGGGGGAAATATTTAAAAAATGGGGAAAAAACGGTAAAAACTCAACGAAAACAACAGAAAACTCAACAAAAACAATGAAAGACCCCATCGAAAACAAGAAAAAAACGTCCAAAACAGCAAAAAAATCAAGAAAAACTCAACAAAAACAAACAACAGGAAACTCAACAAAAACAACAGGAAACTCAACAAAAACAATGAAAGACCCCATCGAAAACAACAGGAAACTCAACAAAAACAACAGAAAACTCAACAAAACAACAGAAAACTCAACAAAATAACAGAAAACTCAATAAAAACAACAGGAAACTCAACAAAAACAACAAAAAAACCGTCTAAAACAGCAAAAAAATCAAGAAAAACTCAACAAAAACAAACAACAGAAAACTCAACAAAACCAACAGAAAACTCAACAAAAACAAACAACAAAAAACCGTCCAAAACACCAAAAAACTCAAGAAAAACTCAACAAAAACAAACAACAGAAAACTCAACAAAACCAACAGGAAACTCAACAAAAAACAACAAAAAAACCAACAAAAAAACTCAACAAAAAAACTCATCAAAAACAACAAAAACTCAACAAAAACAACAAAAAACCCCCATCCAAAACAGCAAAAAACTCAACAAAAAAGAACAAAAAACTCAACAAAACCAACAGAAAACCATCCAAACCAGCGAAAAACGAAGCGTAGATAAAAGCGAGAAAAAATAAAAAAACCGCACACACACACACAAAAAAAAAAAAAAAGTCACTTTTATTGCTGTAAAAAAAAACAAAAAAAAATTGGAGCTTCGAGCTGCACTCGGGTGAATTTTTGTAGCGGGAGCTGCCCCGGGCCCGTCCGTGAAGTCGCGGTAGAAAAGCGCAATAGTTTCTGGCAAACTCGACTGTGAAATTCGCTTTTTTTTCTCTTTTTTTTTTTTTTTCTCGTCTCTCTTTGGGATTTTTTTTTTTTTCTCTCTGTCTTTTCTTTTTTGCGGGAGCGGGAGGGGTCGGGGGTGGGGGTTGGTTTGGTTTTAATGAGCTTTTTAGGAGTTCTGTGATATCACTTTTGTGCACTTTTTATTTTTATTTTTTATTTTTATTTTTTATTTTTTATTTTTATTTTAATTTTTTATTTTTATTTTTATTTTTATTTTTATTTTTTATTTTTATTTTTATTTTTTATTTTTATTTTTATTTTTATTTTTATTTTTATTTTTTATTTTTATTTTTATTTTTTATTTTTATTTTTATTTTTATTTTTATTTTTTTTTTTTTATTTTTATTTTTCCCCCATTCCCCCCTTTTTTAAAAAGTTTTATTTTATATTTTTAATTTTTTTCTTTTTTCCCCCCATTTCCCCCCTTTTTTAAAAAATTTTATTTTATATTTTTAATTTTTTTTATTTTTCCCCCCATTCCCCCCTTTTTTAAAAAATTTTATTTTATATTTTTAATTTCTTTTTTATTTTTTCCCCCCATTTCCCCCGTTTTTTTAAAAAAATTATTTTATATTTTAATTTTTTCCCCCCCCATTCCCCCCCTTTTTTTTAAAAAAATTATTTTATATTTTTAATTTTTTTAATTTTAATTATTTTTTATTTTTCCCCCCATCCCCCCCCTTTTTTTAAAAAATTTAATTTTATATTTTTAATTTTTTTTAATTTTTTTTTTTTTTTTGCGGTTTATCTGTATGTACTGGAGGTAGCTACGGAGAACAAACATCCCAACAACATGAAACTGCCTATTTATTCTGTAGTTATCTCTCCCTCCTCCGTTAAATCCCTTTTTTTAATTATTATTAATATTATTTCCGTTTCCCCCCGATTTTTCCGTGTCTCTTCCCCCCAAAAAAAACCCAAATAAAGCAAAAAAAAGAAAAAAAAAAAGCAAAAAAAAAGAAAAAAAAAGCCCAAAAAAAGCCAAAAAAAAGCCAAAAAAAGCAAAAAAAAAGCAAAAAAAAAGCCAAAAAAAGCAAAAAAAAAGCAAAAAAAAAGCAAAAAAAAAGCAAAAAAAAAAGCAAAAAAAATTCAAAAAAAAAATCAAAAAAAAGCAAAAAAAAATCAAAAAAAATCAAAAAAAAAGCAAAAAAAAAAGCTTTTTTCTCTCCTTTAGTTGGCATGCGCACAGTGAAGCGAGTTGTAAAGTGATTTTTAGGTTAACTGTGGAAAAAAAAAAAAAAAAAAGAAATGTATAACTGTAAACGTGAATTACTTTATTTGGGGGCGGGAGGGGGCGGAACTAACGCGATATTTTGTTGTTCTTTCATCACTTTGTTCCATTGTCCGAACCTGGAAGCGGCGGGAAGAAAAAAATTCCAATAAAAAAAAAAAAAAAAGAAAATAAAAAAAAGAAAAAAAAAAAAAAAAAGTTTACGAGGCAGAAAATTCCCTGAGCGTCCCTCCTTTTTTTTTCTTCTTTTCACGCGGTTGGGATAAAAAAAAAAAAAAGGAAATTTTACCCCGGGAAAAAAATGAGAAAAAAAAGGAAAAAAATTCAATTTATGTGGGAACAAAAAAAGGAAAATTCGCCCTGGGCCGGGGGGAGGGGCCGCGGTTTCTCCGTTTCCTCCTCTTCTTTTTATTTCTTTTTATTTCTTTTTATTTCTTTTTATTTATTTTTATTTTATTTTAATTTTATTTTTGGTTTTTCCTCCTTCCTGTGACAGCTCGGAAACCTCCAGGTGACGCTTCTCGTGTTTCACCTCTTGGTAAAAAAAACAAAAAAAATTTGAATTTAGTTTTTTTTTTTTTTTTTTTCTTTCCTTCTCCTTTTCGACCTCTCGGGGCGCTCCTGGCTTGGGTGAAAATCACTTTTTTTGTGGTTTTTTTGGTTTTTTTTTTTTTTTTTTGTGGTGTGTGCCCCCCACACTTCCTATTTTTGTTCTTTTTAATTTCTTAATCTTGTATTTTTTAGTTTTTTAAGTCTTTAATTTTTTATTTTTTGAATATTTTATTTTTTAATTGGTTTAATTTTTAATTTTTAATTTTTTTTATTTTTTATTTCTAAAACTTTTTAAATTTTTATTTTACTTTTTAGGTTTTAGTTTTTTAATTTTTTCTTTTTTTCTTTTTCATTTATTATTCATTTTTTATTTTTTTATTTTTTAGTTTTTAGTTTTTATTTTTATATTTTATTTATGTTTTATTTTTTATTTTTTAGTTTTTTAATTTTTTCTCTTTTTATTTTTAATTTTTTTTATTTTTCATTTTTTTTTATTTTTACTTTTTATTTTTATATTTAATTTCTTATTTTTATTTTTTGGGTTTTTTTATTTTTAATGTTTCAATTTTTAATTTTTTATTTTTATTTATTTATTTTCTATTTTTTCTATTTTTTTAATTTTTGAATTTTTATTTTAAATTTTTTTAATTTTTATTTTTTTAATTTTTATTTTTAATTTTTATTATTTTTATATTTTATATTTTATATTTTTAAATTATTTCTTATTTTTCTCTTCTCACCCCCATCCCATCCCACCACCTCCTCGCAGAAAAAAAAAAAAAAATTAAAAATAAATTAAAAATAAAATACAACACACCCAAAATAAATTTTAAAAAAACCCCAAAACTGACAGAGCTGGAGGTTTTGGACGGTTCCAGCAAAAAAATAAAATAAAATAAAATGAAATAAAATAAAATAAAATAAAATAAAATAAAATAAAATAAAATAAAATAAAATAAAATAAAATAAAATAAAATCAGCAGCTGCTCAGGTTTGACGTTGGGCTGGGACGGAGCCGGATTAAATTAAATAAATCTATAAATTAAATCAATTAAATCGATTACATATTGAGCGGAACGGCTTTTCACGGGCGGGGGGGAATGTTCGGTATCAATGAGACATTTGTCTTTATTTTTTATTTATTTATTTTTTTTTTTGGGGGGGGGAGGGTGAGGAGGGGGCGAGGGTCAAGGGGGGAGGGGAGGGAATTATGGACAGCGGAGGAAACAACGTCAGCAGCGTGCCCCTGACACCCGCCCCTTCATTTCTGTTTTTATTAGTTTTATTTTCAATTTTATTTTCAATTTTATTTTTATTTTTATTCTTATTTTTATTTTTATTCTTATTTTTATTTTTATTTTTATTTTTATTCTTATTTTTATTTTTATTTTTATTCTTATTCCTATTCCTTTTCCTATTCCTATTCTTACTCCTATTCTTATTCTTATTTTTATTTTTATTCTTATTCTTATTTTATTCTTATTCCTATTCTTATTCTTATTCTTATTCCTACTCTTATTCTTATTCTTATTTTTATTCTTATTCCTATTTTTATTCTTATTCTTATTTTTATTCTTATTCTTATTTTTATTCTTATTCCTATTCCTATTCTTATTCTTATTCCTATTTTTATTCTTATTCTTATTCTTATTCTTATTCTTATTTTAATTTTTATTCTTATTCTTATTTTTATTCTTATTCTTATTCCTATTCCTATTCCTATTCCTATTCCTATCCTATTCTTATTCCTATACTTATTCTTATTCCTATTCCTATTCTTATTCTTATTTATTTTTACTTTTATTTTTATTTTTATTTTTATTTTTATTTTTATTTTTATTTTTATTTTTATTTTTATTTTTATTTTTATTTTTATTTTTATTTTTATTTTTATTTTTCTTCTTATTCTTATTCTTATTCTTCTTTTTATTTTTCTTCTTATTCTTCTTTTTATTTTTCTTCTTATTCATCTTTTTATTTTTATTTTTATCCTTATTCTTATTCCTATTCCCATCCCTATTCTTATCCCTATTCCTGCTCCTATTCCCATTCTTATTTCTTTATTTTCATTTCTTCCCAACAGATTTCTTTCCCAATTTTTTTCCCCCCTCGCTACCGAACCGCGATTCCCGCTTTTCTTATCGACTCCGGGCCGCGATTTCCCCCCTTCCAGCGGGAACCTTTTCCGTTTATTTTGTTTTTTTTTTAATTAGGGCATTAATTATTTATGGGATTTGATCAATCCGCGTTTCCCCGGGGAGGGCGAGGCCGCCGATTGGCGCCGCCGTAGCCACGTGCCCGCGCGTCACCGGCAGGAAAAAAAGAAAAAAAAAAGAAAAAAAATAAAAAAAAAAAGAAAAGAGACCAAAAAAAAAAAAAAAAAAAATAAAACACACCTCCTCCTCGGTGTAAATCTGCGCTCTTAATTCCCTAATATATCACGGAACCTCGTAAAACCGACACTAAAACGTCCCGACCTACAAATCACGCGGCCAAATTATGAGCTCATTGTATTATCCCAACGCTTTATTCTCCAAATACCAAGGCGCGGGCTCCGTGTTCCCGGCCGCGCTTTTCTCCGACCAAACTTCTCCTTCCTCTCCTTCTTCTTCTTCTTCGTGCGCTTTTTCCGCGGCCGCTCAGCGAGCGCCTTATGGAGCCCCTTCCGCTCCTCCCTTCGCTCCTTCCGCGCCCTCCGTTTATCCCGGCGCTTCTCCCGCCGCCGTTTTCCCCTCTCCCTACGCGCTGGAGCCCAATTCCTTCGCCGTGCCCTGCGCGCCCTTCGAGCGCGGCCTCTCCGCGCTCTGCGCCGCCGACGCGGCCAAGCCGAGCTGCGGCAGCGGCGAGCGCGCAGCCGACGCGGATCTGGGCGCCGACGGCAACTTCCGAATTTATCCCTGGATGAGGAGCACAGGTAAGAGAGGAGGAGGAGGAGGATGAAGGAAAAGGGGGTTTAAGTGTGGGGGGAGTGCGAATTCTTTGCTGGGTGAGCGTGGAGGAGGATGAAGATGATGATGAAGAAAGGAGTTAAAGGGTGGGGGGAGTGCGAATTATTTGCTGGAGGACGAGGAGGAGGAGGAGGATGAAGAAAAAGGGGGTTTAACTGTGGGGGGAGTGCGAATTCTTTGCTGGAGGAGGAGGATGATGATGAAGAAGAAGAAAGGAGTTTAAAGGTGGGGGGAGTTATTTGCTGGAGGAGGAGGAGGAGGATGAAGAAGAAGAAGGGGGTTTAAGGGTGGGGGGAGTGTGAATTATTTGCTGGAGGAGGAGGATGAGGAGGATGAAGAAGAAGGGGGTTTAAGTGTGGGGGGAGCGCGAATTATTTGCTGGAGGAGGATGAGGAAGAAGAAAGGAGTTTAAAGGGTGGGGGGAGTGTGAATTATTTGCTGGGTGAGCGTGGAGGAGGATGAAGATGATGATGAAGAAGGGAGTTTAAAGGGTGGGGGGAGTGCGAATTATTTGCTGGAGGAGGAGGAGGATGAGGAAGAAAGGAGTTTAAAGGGTGGGGGGAGCGTGAATTATTTGCTGGAGGAGGAGGAGGAGGATGAAGAAGAAGAAGAAGGGGGTTTAAGGGTGGGGGGAGTGCGAATTATTTGCTGGAGGAGGATGAAGATGATGATGAAGAAGAAGGAAGTTTAAAGGGTGGGGGGAGTGCGAATTATTTGGAGGAGGAGGAGGAGGAGGATGAGGAAGAAAGGAGGTTTAAAGGGTGGGGGGAGTGTGAATTATTTGCTGGAGGACGAGGAGGATGAGGATGAAGAAGAAGGGAGTTTAAAGGGTGAGGGGAGTGTGAATTATTTGGAGGAGGAGGAGGAGGAGGAGGATGAGGAAGAAAGGAGTTTAAGTGTGGGGGGAGCGTGAATTATTTGCTGGGTGAGCGTGGATGAGGATGAAGATGATGATGAATAAAGGAGTTTAAAGGGTGGGGGGAGTGCGAATTATTTGGAGGAGGAGGAGGATGAGGAAGAAAGGAGTTTAAAGGGTGGGGGGAGTGTGAATTATTTGCTGGAGGAGGAAGAGGAGGAGGATGAAGAAGAAAGGGGTTTAAAGGGTGGGGGGAGCGTGAATTATTTGCTGGAGGAGGAGGAGGAGGAGGAGGAAGGCGGGTGGGTGTTGGGGGGGGTGGGGGGATTGTCCCCAACTCGTTTCGGTAAAAAAGGCGACTTTAAAAAAAGAGAGAAAAGCCACACGACCCCCCACCCCCCACCCCGCTTTGCCGTAAACAAAAATATAAAAAATTCTCCTTTTAGCTTTAAATATTTCTCGGGGTTGTGTCTGTCTGTCCCCGAGGGGACGGACGGAAATCACGGGGAGCCCCTTCCCCAAGTTGGGAGCACAGAGTTGGGTCGGGGGCCGAAATTCGGGGGGGTGGGAGCTGCTCTTGTCGGTTTGGAGGTGACCAAAACCCCCCCGAGCGCTGCCGTGTCAGGGACAGCAGCGCTCCAGGAGAAAAAGAAAAATTTTAAAAAAATTAAATTCTCCAAAAAAAAATAAAATAAAATAAAATCAATCAATCCCGCATCGCAAGCGGTGACAGCGCGGCCGGGATGGGGATGGAGGAAGGATGGATGATGGATAATGGATGGAGGGATAAATAAATAAAGGTTCTGTCCCCCAAATCCTGCAGGAAATCACTTTTTGGGGTGCCCAGCCCGGATCTTTGGGGCTCCTGGGGCCGCCTCACTCCGGGTCACGCTGGCCCCGCTGGCGTCCCAAACCTCCGGCCCCGCCGTGCTCCCGTCTCGGGGTATTAATGTCAATTAATAATTAATAAAGATCCTGCCCTCGCTGGCGGGAAGGGGCCTGGGGTGGCCTCGCTTCGCCCCGGAGCGCTGCGGGGTCGGGCTGGGGGTGGCCACGGTGTCGGGGGGGGGTCACAGTGTCCTTGGGGGGCCCCAGTGTCCGTGGGGGGGTCCCAGTGTCCTTGGGGGGGTCCCAGTGTCCTTGGGGGGTCCCAGTGTCCTTGGGGGGTCACAGTGTCCGAGGGGGGGGCCCAGTGTCCATGGGGGGGTCACAGTGTCCGTGGGGGGGTCCCAGTGTCCTTGGGGGGGTCACAGTGTCCTTGGGGGGTCACAGTGTCCTTGGGGGGTCACAGTGTCCGTGGGGGGGGTCCCAGTGTCCTTGGGGGGGGGTCCCAGTGTCCTTGGGGGGTCACAGTGTCCGTGGGGGGTCCCAGTGTCCGTGGAGGGGGTCCCAGTGCCCGTGGGGGGGTCCCAGTGTCCGTGGGGGGGTCACAGTGTCCTTGGGGGGTCACAGTGTCCGTGGGGGGGTCACAGTGTCCTTGTTCACTCTGGGACTGGTCCCAGTGCCTGTGGTCACTCCTGGCACTGGTCACAGTGTCCGTGGGGGGGTCACAGCGTCAGTGGTCACTCGTGGGGGTGGTCACAGTGCCCGTGGCACCGGTCCCAGTGTCCGTGGTCACTCTGGGACTGGTCCCAGTGCCCGTGGTCACACGTGGGGGTGGTCCCAGTGTCCTTGTTCACTCTGGGACTGGTCCCAGTGCCTGTGGTCACTCGTGGCACTGGTCCCAGTGTCCTTGTTCACTCTGGGACTGGTTCCAGTGCCCGTGGTCACTCCTGGCACTGGTCACAGTGTCCGTGGCCACACTGGGAATGGTCACTGTGTCCGTGGGGATGGTCACAGTGTCAGTGGGACTGGTCCCAGTGCCCGTGGTCACTCCTGGCACTGGTCAGTGCCCGTGGTCACTCCTGGCACTGGTCAGTGCCCGTGGTCACTCTGGTACTGGTCCCAGTGCCCGTGGTCACACTGGGACCGGTCCCGGTGCCCGTGCTCACTCTGATACTGGTCCCAGTGCCCGTGCTCACTCTGGTACTGGTCACAGTGCCCGTGGTCACCCTGGTACTGGTCCCAGTGCCCGTGGTCACCCTGGTACTGGTCCCAGTGTCCGTGCTCACCCTGGTACTGGTCCCAGTGCCCGTGCTCACTCTGGTACTGGTCCCAGTGTCCGTGCTCACCCTGGTACTGGTCCCAGTGTCCGTGCTCACTCTGGTACTGGTCCCAGTGTCCGTGCTCACACTGGTACTGGTCCCAGTTTCCGTGCTCACTCTGGTACTGGTCCCAGTGTCCGTGGGGATGGTCACAGTGCCCGTGCTCACCCTGGTACTGGTCCCAGTTTCCGTGGTCACTCTGGTACTGGTCCCAGTGTCCGTGCTCACACTGGGACCGGTCCCGGTGCCCGTGGTCACTCTGGTACTGGTCCCAGTGTCCGTGCTCACTCTGGTACTGGTCCCAGTGCCCGTGGTCACTCTGGCACTGGTCCCAGTGTCCGTGGTCACTCTGGCACTGGTCCCAGTTTCCGTGCTCACCCTGGTACTGGTCCCAGTTTCCGTGCTCACCCTGGTACTGGTCCCAGTGTCCGTGCTCACTCCGGGGCCGGTCCCGGTGCCCGGCGCTCCCTCGGGGCGCTCCTCACCCCCACGGGATCCCCCCAAAAGAAGGAAAAAGGCGCCGCTGTCCCGCCCGGCAGCGGCGGGGACAAATCTCGAGCCCCTTTTCCACCCTCCGGGACCGCAATTCCCGGGAATCACCCCCGGAAAAATCCGGGAGAGGCTCCTGGGGAGAGCCGGGAAGGCCGGGAAGGGGGAGAGGAGCGCGGGATGCGGAGCTTGGAGTTGCCCCGGCGCTTTTTTGGTGGTCACTTCTCTCCATTACGCGCTCCATAACTCATCGGCTTTTACAGTCGATTTATCAAAGACCGAATATTCCCGCTCGTAAACACTTCATCCCCGCTTTTATCCGGCTTTAGATTTAGGGAGCCCCCACGCTCGCTCTCTCCTCTTTCAGCCGGCTCTCCCAAAAAAAAAAAAAACCAAACAAAACCAAACCAAACCAAAAAAAAACCCCAAACCCAAAAAAAAAAAAAAAAAAAAAAAAACCAAAACAAAAAAACCCCAAACCCTAAAAAAAAAAAAAAAACCAAAACAAAAAAACCCAAACCCTAAAAAAAAACACAAAAAAAACCAAAACAAAAAAACCCCAAACCCTAAAAAAAAAAAAAAAAACCAAAACAAAAAAACCCCAAACCCTAAAAAAAAACCAAAAAAAAACCCCAGCAAGTTCTGGGATGAGCTGAGCTTAAAAATCTCGACTTGGGGGGCAGGAAAAGCCCTGGCAGCCCCCCCTTTTCTCGGGAATTCCAGCGGGGATGGGGTTGTCATCCCCATTCAGCGGCGCTTTATGGCTCTGCCCTCCGCGGATTTTACAGCCCGCATTCCAGCACCGGCACGTTTTTATTTTACAGCCCAGCCAGGCCTATTTTGGTTTTTTTTTCCCTTTAGTGACCGGGTCTTTTCTTCTCGTTGTTGTTACAAAAGAGGGAGAAAAAATGAAAGGAAAAGGGGGAAAAAAAAGAGGGGAAAGGAATGGAAAGAGGGGCGGGTTTGGAGGGGGGAAAGGGAGAGGAAGGAGAAGGAGGGGAATTGGGGGAGAGGCCCGGAGCTGCTGCTGTGGGGAGAAAGAAAAAGAGAAAAGAGAGAAAGAGAGAAAAAGAGAGAAAAGAGAGAAAAAGAGAGAAAAGAGAGAAAAGAGAGAAAAAGAGAGAAAAAGAGAGAAAAGAGAGAAAAAAAAAAGAGAAAAAGAGAGAAAAAGAGAGAAAAGAGAGAAAAGAGAAAAAGAGAGAAAAAGAGAGAAAAAGAGAGAAAAGAGAAAAAGAGAGAAAAAGAGAGAAAAGAGAGAAAAAGAGAAAAAAGAGAAAAAAGAGAAAAAAGAGAGAAAAAGAAAAAAGAGAGAAAAAGTGAAAGAGAGAGAAAGAGAGAAAAAGAGAGAAAAAGAGAAAAAAGAGAGAAAAAGAGAGAAAAAGAGGAAAAAGAGAGAAAAAGAGAAAAAAGAGAGAAAAAGAGAAAAAAGAGAGAAAAGAGAGAAAAAGAGAGAAAAGAGAGAAAAGAGAGAAAAGAGAGAAAAGAGAGAAAAGAGAGAAAAGGAGAGAAAAAGAGAAAAAAGAGAGAAAAAGAGAGAAAAGAGAGAAAAAGAGAGAAAAGAGAGAAAAGAGAGAAAAAGAGAGAAAAGAGAGAAAAGAGAAAAAGAGAGAAAAGAGAGAAAAGAGAGAAAAGAGAAAAAAGAGAGAGAAGAGAGGAAAAAAGAGAAAAAAAGAAAGAAAAAGAGAGAAAAAGAGAGAAAAAGAGAGAAAAGAGAGAAAAGAGAGAAAAGAGAGAAAAAGAGAAAAAAGAGAGAAAAAGAGAGAAAAAGAGAAAAAAGAGAGAAAAGAGAGAAAAAGAGAAAAAAGAGAGAAAAAGAGAGAAAAGAGAGAAAAGAGAGAAAAAGAGAAAAAGAGAGAAAAGAGAGAAAAAGAGAGAAAAGAGAGAAAAGAGAGAAAAGAGAGAAAAGAAGGAAAGAAGGAAAGAAGGGAGGGAGGGAGGGAGGAAGGAAAAGAAAGAAAGAAAGAGAGAAAGAAAGAAAGAAAGAAAGAAAGAAAGAAAAGAAAGAGAGAAAGAAAGAAAAGAAAGAGAGAAAGAAAAGAAAGAGAGAAGGAAAGAGAGAAAGAAAGAAAGAAAGAAGAGAAAATTTTAAAAAGAAAAAAAAGAAAGCAGAACTCGTCCCGCCCCGAATTCTCGGAGCGCTCACAACCCGCAGGTTGTGGAAAAATTCCCGAGCAGGAATCCAGGAAATGTCGCGACCGGAGGAGGAAAATCAGCAGCAAAGGCGGTGACGGCCCGGGCCGCGAGCTGAGGATTTCCCACCTTCACACCCCAAAAATGAACCCCCAAAAACCCCTAAAAAAACCCCAAAAAATACCCCAAAACCCCGATGAAAACTTTAGGAGAGCGCGGGTTCCTGGAGGTTCCAGATGTTTCTCTTTCCCTCCCCTGTTCTGTTATTTCCGCCCCAAAACATCCCAAATTTTTGTGGGTTTTTTTTGTTGTTTTTTTGGGTTTTTTTAGATGAAAATCTCGGCAGGAACTCCGGGCCCGCCCGCTGTTGGGAGGGCAGGAAACTTCGGGAACTTTGTTGTTGGCTGCGCTGACGTGAGAGATTTATTTTTAAAAAAAAAAAAAGAAAAAAAAAGGAAATTAAAGTTTGAGGGGGGGGGTTGGGAGAAAAAGTTCGGGAAGAAGGGAAAGCCTTTAAAAAAATAAAAGGAATAAATAAATAAATAAATATAGGAAATAGGAAATTGAAATGGAAATGGAAATAGGAATTGAAATGGAAATAGAGGTAGAGATGGAGGGAGAAATAGAAGTAGAAATGGAAATGGAAATGGAAATGGAAAAGGAAATGGAAATGGAAATTGAAATAATGGAAATGGAAATAATAGAAATAGAAATGGAAATGGAAATGGAAATTGAAATAATGGAAATGGAAATGGAAAAGGAAAAGGAAATGGAAATGGAAATGGAAATAATAGAAATGGAAATGGAAATGGAAATAATAGAAATAGAAATGGAAATGGAAATGGAAATGGAAATAATAGAAATGGAAATGGAAATGGAAATGGAACTGGAACTGGAACTGGAACTGGAACTGGAACTAGAAATAGAAATAGAAATAGAAATAGAAATAGAAATAGAAATAGAAATAGAAATAGAAATAGAAATGGAAATGGAAATGAAAAAGGAAATGGAAAAGGAAATGGAAAAGGAAATGGAACTGGAACTGGAAATAGAAATAGAAATAGGAATAGAAATAGAAATAAAAATGGAAATAAAGATAGAAATAGAAATAGAAATAAAGATCGAAATAACAATAAAAATTAAAGTTTCGCCCTGCACACCAGCAGCGCTCGGGCTGCGCAAGGAACACAACGAAACAACACACGAAAAAAAAAAAAAAAACCAAATTAAATCCCCAAAACTGACCCCAAAATTCGCTTTTTTTTTTTTTTTTTTTAATTTTTTTGGCAGGAACGGACAGAAAGCGAGGCCGCCAAACGTACACCCGGTACCAGACGCTGGAATTGGAGAAGGAATTCCATTTTAACCGGTACCTGACGAGGAGGAGGAGGATCGAGATCGCGCACTCGCTGTGCCTGAGCGAGCGCCAGATCAAAATCTGGTTCCAGAACCGCCGCATGAAATGGAAAAAAGAAAATAAAAACGCCGGGCCCGGCGCCAGCGGGCAGGAAAAAACGGAAGGAGAGGAGGAGGAGGAAGAGTGAAAAATAAAAGTTAAAAAAAAAAAAAAAAAATGGATGAAGGAGGGGGAAAAAAATTAAAAGGATGGGGGGAAAAACAGCGAAAAAGGGGTTAAAAATCATAAAAAAAAAAATAATAGAAAGGACTGTAAGTGAGAATAAATGAGAAAAAATTAAAATTTCTCCCCTCCCCCGGAGCGCTGAGTTGCGTTTCATGACACTGAGAAGAAAATACTACCTATATTAAAATTTAAAAAAAAAATCTCTTTTTTTTTTTGGTTTTTTTCTTTTTGTACGATAGAATATCTACCTATTAAACGCGGCTTTGGAGTCAGGATAGAAACTTTTTTGTAATTATTAAATTTTTTTTTTGGTTTATTTTTTTTTTTTTTTTTTTCTATGTGAGCCTTCCTCTAGTAATTTGTACTTTTCGCCGCGTAAATTGATTTTTAAATTTTAATTTTTTTGTGTGTGCGGGTGGAGGGTGGGTGATGAAGTAACGTGGTCGTGTTTTAGCACCTTTAATTTAGAAAAAAAAAAACCCAAAAAATAAATAAAATTAAAAAAAAAAAAAACCCCGAATGCAAATTAAATTTAGAACGTAGAATCCTGTACGTAATATTAATTATTAATTATTTTTCCTTCCTCCCTGTAACCTTCGTGTGGGTTTTTATTTTTTATTTTCTCTCTTTTTTTGTCGGCGGAAAAAAATTTTTCCTTCGTTGTTCGAGAGGGGAAAAAAAAAAAAAAAAAAAAGGGGGAAAAAAGCAAAAAAAAAAATAAAAATAAAAAAAGAGGAATTAATATCGTGCGACGTCAAATGTTGTAGAGCAAAGTAGATTTATTTAATGGCCCAGAAGTTGCTTTTTTTCGTTGTTGTTGTTGTCGTTGTTATTAATTATTATTAATTATTATTAATTATTATTTTCCTTCGTCTGTGATTATTATTCTTGGAAATAAAAAAAAGGAGATCTCCAATAACCGGCAGCGCGTTGGGTGCCTTCCTTTTTTTTTAAAAAAAAAATAAATTAATTAATTTATTATTATTTTTATTTGAAATCAAAGCGATGAAAAGTTGTTTTTATCCCGATTTATCACCCGAATTTCTCCTCCCCTTTTTCCTTCGGAGCGGCGGATTTTTGGGAATTTTTTTCCGGGAGATTTGGGGAATATCCCGAGGGAAAAAATCGATTTTTTTCGGCGCCGTTGGGGAAATTCTCGGCCCCTGTCGGTCCCTGGGGTTGTTTCAGAGGGAGGTAAAACCGAAAAATAAAATAAAATAAAATAATAAAATAAAAGAAAAGAAATAAAAGAAAATAGAATAGAATAGAATAAAATAAAATAAAGTAAAATAAAGAAAATAAAATAACATAAAATAACATAACAGAAAATAAAATAGAATAGAATAAAGTAAAATAAAATAAAATAAAATACATAAAATAACGTAAAATAACATAAAATAACATAACATAGAATCGAATAAAATAAAATAAAATAGAATAACATAAAATAACATAAAATAACATAAAATAGAATAAAATAAAATAAAATAGAATAAAATAAAATAAAATAGAATAACATAAAATAACATAACATAAAAGAGAATAGAGTAGAATAAAATAAAATAAAACAACACAAAATAACATAAAAAAATTAAAATAAACCAAACCAAACCAAACTAAAATAAAATAAAATACTAAAACAAAATAAAACAAAATAAAAGAATTGAAAGAACCCCCAAAGAATCTTTCCTCGCTTTTAATTCCCTCCTCCTGGTAAATAATTCTCCATTTAATTTATTTATTTATTTATTTTTTTTGGACGCTTTTCCCTCCAATTCCTGGAATTGCTTCATTAGCGCCGAAAATAAATTAAAGCAATTAAAGGCGGGCAAGGAAAAGGAGAAGAAAAGAAGGAAAAAATAAATTAAATTTAAAAAAAAATTAACAGGGCAAAAACAAAAGGCGAGAAAATTTCAGAGAGTCCCCGGCCCGTGTTTGTTGATTAATTTTATTTATTTTATTGTATTTATTGTATTTATTTTATTTATTTTACTTTATTTGTTGCATTAATTTTATTTATTTTATTTATTTATTTTATTTGATTTACTTAATTGCTTTAATTGATTTTATTTATTGTATTTATTGTATTTATCGTATTTATTGTATTTATTTTATTTATTTAATTGATTTAATTTATTGCATTTATTGTATTTATTCCATTTATTTTATTTATTTCATTTATTGTATTTATTTCATTTATTGTATTTATTGTATTTATTCTATTTATTCCATTTATTTTATTTGTTTTATTTATTTTATTTGTTTTATTTATTTGATTTATTTGATTTATTTCCTTTTCGCTCCAAGACTCGGGATTTTAACGCACGAGGTGGAAAAGACGCAGAAGGGGAATTGGGATTTGAAATCATAAGAGATAAGAAGAAAATCGATTAAATAATGTTAAATAAAATTAAAAAAAAAAAAAAAAAAAAAAAACAAAAAAACCCCAAAAGCCCAACAAACAAACCGCCAAAAAAAACCTAAAAAAGAAAGAAAAAAAAGCCAAAAAAACCAGAAAAAAAGCCAAAAAACAAATTTTAAAAAGCGCCAAAAACCGAAGAAAAAAAAGCCGAAAAAAACCAAAAAAAGCCAAAAAACAAACTAAAAAAAGCGCCAAAAACCAAAGGAAAAAAAGCCAAAAACCAAAGAAAAAAAAGCCAAAAACCAAAGAAAAAAAGCCAAAAACCAAAGAAAAAAAAGCCCCAAACCCCCAAATCTCCTGATTTTCCCCTCCGTGTTTCGCTCCTTTTCCTCCTCCCGTCACCCCCCGATGATTTCTCAAAATCCCCTGAAAAAAGCGAGATTTATTTCATTTATTTCTTTATTTATTCCTTTATTCTTTATTCCTTTATTCCTTTATTTCTTGATTCCTTTCTTCCTTTATTTCTTTATTCCTTTATTTCTTTATTCCTTTATTTCTTTATTTCTTTATTTCTTTATTCTTTTATTCCTTTATTTCTTTATTTCTTTATTTCTTTATTTCTTTATTTCTTTATTTCTTTATTCCTTTATTCCTTTATTTCTTTATTTCTTTATTCCTTTATTCCTTTATTCCTTTATTCCTTTATTCCTTTATTTCTTTATTCCTTTATTTCTTTATTCCTTTATTTCTTTATTCCTTTATTCCTTTATTTCTTTATTTCTTTATTCCTTTATTCCTTTATTTCCCTTTTTCCTTTTTTTTTCCCCCTCCACGTCGAAATTCCCGTTGGGAGAGGGAAAACCGAGTGGGGGAAAAATTCAATTTTTTATTTTAATTTTAATTTTTTCCTTCATTTTCTCGCTGCGGCTCCTTTGCAGAGCGAGCTCGGGGAAAGCGGGGATGAATAAATAATTTAAAAAAAAAAAAAAATTATAAATTATTCCAGAATTTTCTTTTTTCCCCCCCTCTCCTCTGCTCCCCCCCCCCTCACCCCATCTAGGGGGGGGGGGCGAAATTTGGGGAGAATTCCATGAAAAAAAAAAAAAAAAATAAAATTAAAAGTTTTGGGAGCAGCCGGGACCCCCCAAAATCCCAACGCGGGGGACACGGAGGGGATTCGGGACCCGAGCCAAAGCCGAGCCTAAATCTGAGCCTAAATCTGAGCCCAAACCGAGCCCAAACCGAGCCTAAATCTGAGCCTAAATCGAGCCCAAACCGAGCCCAAATCTGAGCCTAAATCTGAGCTCAAATCTGAGCTCAAATCGAGCCTAAATCGAGTCCAAATTGAGCCCAAATTGAGCCCAAACCGAGCCTAAATCTGAGCCCAAATCAAGCCCAAATCTGAGCCCAAACTGAGCCCAAACCGAGCCTAAATCTGAGCCCAAACTGAACCCAAATCGAGCCTAAAACGAGCCTAAAACGAGCCCAAACTGAGCCTAAATCTGAGCCCAAATCGAGCCCAAATCGAGCCTAAATCTGAGCCCAAATTGAGCCCAAACTGAGCCCAAATCGAGCTCAAACCGAGCCTAAATCTGAGCCCAAACCGAGCCTAAATCTGAGCCCAAACTGAGCCCAAATCCGAACCCAAATCTGAGCCCAAATCTAAGCCCAAACTGAGCCCAAATTGAGCCCAAATTTGAGCCCAAATCTGAGCACAAATCGAGCCCAAAATGAGCCTAAAACGAGCTCAAATCGAGCCCAAACCTGAGCCCAAATCTGAGCCCAAACTGAGCCTAAATGTGAGCCCAAACTGAGCCCAAATCTGAGCCCAAATCGAGCCCAAAATGAGCCTAAAACGAGCTCAAATCTGAGCCCAAATCGAGCCCAAATCGAGCCTAAATCCGAACCCGAACCCAAACCCGAACCCAAAGCTGAGCCCAAACCCGAACCCAAATCGAGCCCAAACCCGACCCCAAACCGGATCCCAAACCCAAGCCCAAATTCGACCCCAAACCCGAACCTGACCCCAAATCGAACCCAAACCCAAACCGAGCCCAAACCCAAACCCGACCCCAAATCGACCCCAAACCCAAACCCAAAGCCGGTCCCAAAGCCGGTCCCAAACCCAAACCCGACCCCAAATCGACCCCAAACCCGGTCCCAACCCTAAACCCGGTCCCAAACCCAAAGCCGGTCCCAAAGCCGGTCCCAAAACCAAACCCGACCCCAAATCGACCCCAAACCCGGTCCCAACCCTAAACCCGGTCCCAAAGCCGGTCCCAAACCCAAAGCCGGTCCCAAACCCAAAGCCGGTCCCAAAGCCGGTCCCAAACCCAAACCCGACCCCAAAGCCGGTCCCAAACCCAAAGCCGGTCCCAAACCCAAACCCAAACCCGGTCCCAAACCCAAACCCAAACCCGGCCCCTTTTCTCTTTTCTCGCTTTTATTCCCCCCCCGCCCCAAAATCCTCCGGGCTGCTCCTTTCAGCCTTGGGAAAAAAAAAAAAAAAATCCCAAAAAAAAGGAGAAATGAGCCCAAAATCGCCCAATCCCCGCCGGATTTTCCCCCATTTTAATCCGAGCTCAAACCTCCAGCTCTTTATTCCCGGGGGGGGGGGATTTTATTGTTGGGGATTATGAGGAATTAATTTAATTATTTTTTTTTTTTAATCCCCCCAAAAAATTCTCCGCTACCTCCGTCACCCCCTGAAAGCGAGGGTGGGGTTCGAGGAATTCGGGGGCGGCTAAAATAATTTTAAAAAAAATTAAAATAATGGGACTTAATTTTAATTTTTAAATTTTTTTTTAAAAAAAATATATATAATTTTTAGGAAAAAAAAAGAGAGAGGAGAGTTAAAAAAAAAAAAAAATAAGATGGCGGCTAAGGAAAAAAAAAAACCCCGCTGTTCAACCCGCTCATGAAGAAACGCAATAAATTCCTGGTTGTTTTTTATGAAAATTTACAACTTTGCGATGGAACTTTATGAGCGGCGGGACGCGGGGATTGGCCGGCGCGGGGTCACGTGGCCCGTTCACCGTGAACATGAACTTTTTTATCATTTCCCATGTGGTTCTATCGCACCATTCTCGTGTCCGCTGCACCTTGGGTCGGATCGGTGTCCTCTGTAGGGCTCTCGCCTTCTCCAATTTTGATTTTTTTTTATTTATTTATTTTTTTTTTATTTTTTTTTTAATATTTTTTTGTTGTTTAATAATTTTATTTTTTAATTTTTTAAAATTTTTTTTTTTTTTTTGGGGGGTGTGTGTGTGTGTGTTAAGCCGGAGCTGAGCTAAAACGAAGGGGAAAAGGGGAGGAGGAGGAAGAGGAGGAGGAGGAGGAGGGTGGGGGGGGACCCTGAACCACTCGCACCCTTGGGCTCCCACCCTTCATCCCTTTTATTTTTCCCTTTTTTTTTCCCCATTTTTTCCCCCATTTTTCCCCATTTTTTCCCCCCATTTTCCCCCCATTTCCCCATTTTTCCCCCATTTTCCCCCATTTTTCCCAATTTTTTCCCATTTTTTTCCCATTTTTCCCAATTTTTTCCCATTTTTTCCCCCATTTTTCCCAATTTTTTCCCAATTTTTCCCCATTTTTCCCCCATTTTTCCCCCATTTTTTCCCCCATTTTTCCCCCCCCCATTTTCCCATTTTTCCCCCATTTTTTTCCCTTTTTTCCCCATTTTTTTCCCCCCATTTTCCCATTTTCTCCCAATTTTTTCCCCATTTTTCCCCATTTTCCCCCCATTTTTTTCTCCATTTTCCCCATTTTTTCCCCCATTTTTCCCCTCATTTTCCCATTTTTTCCCATTTTTTTTCCCATTTTTTCCCCCATTTCTCCCCATTATTTTCCCCATTTTTTTCCCATTTTTCCCCATTTTTTCCCCCATTTTTCCTATTTTTTCCCCATTTTTTCCCCCATTTCTCCCCATTTTTTTCCCATTTTTCCCCATTTTTCCCCCATATTTTCCCTCCTTTTTCCCCATTTTTTCCCATTTTTTCCCCTTCCCCCCCATTTTTCCCCCATTTTCCCCATTTTTTTCTAATTTCCCCCATTTTCTCCATTTTCCCCCATTTTTCCATCCCCCCATCCCCCACCACCCCTTCCCCTCACTTTTCAACCCCCTCCCCCACCCCAAAAAAAACCAAAAAAAACCCAAAAAACCCAATTTCCCATTTTTTAAACACCAAAAAAAAAAAATTAAATCCCTTTTCCCCCCCCACCCCCACCCCGCCCTCCCCCACCCCTCCCCCCGCTGCTCGTTAAATTTTATTTTTTTTAATTTTTTTTTATTTTAATTCAATTTTTTTTAATTTATTTTTTGGAGATGATGATGAGGATAAATAATTTTTTAATAATCGCGAAGGGCCTCGGCCGTGGCCGCGGTTTTTTTCGCCTCGGGACAATTTTTGTCACCCCACGGAGCCAAAATTCGGAAAAGACGCCGAAAAGTAAGAAAATATTTTATTTTATTTTATTTTATTTTATTTTATTTCATTGCGGTGATGCGTGGAGATGTACGGGGGGTTGCGGGTCGTTGCGGGGTTTTTTTTGGCAAAAAAAAAATGTGATTTTTCGTGAAAAAAATGTGATTTTTCGTGAAAAAATGTGGTTTTAATGTGATTTTTTTAATGTTTTGTGCTGGTAAATGAGGGTGGAAAGGAGGAATTGAAGGTTTGGGGGGATCTGGTGGGGAAAATTTGAAATTTGGGATGGAGAAGTGAAGGGGAAAAGAAAAAAAAAATAAATGTAAAGGTGGGTGGGGAAAAAGGGGAAAAAAAAATAAAATAGAGGAGGGAGGGGTGGGGGAAGGAAAAAGGGAAGGGGAAAAAATAAAGGGAAATAAAAAAGGAAAAAAGAGAAAGGGAAGGGGAAAAAATAAAGGGAAATTAAAACATAAAGGGAAATAAAAAAATAAAGGGAAATTAAAAAATAAAGGGAAATGAAAAAGAAAGGGGAATAAAACATAAAGGGAAATGAAAACATAAAGGGAAATAAAAAAATAAAGGGAAATTAAAAAATAAAGGGGAATAAAAAAATAAAGGGGAATAAAAAATAAAGGGAAATTAAAAAATAAAGGGAAATAAAAAATAAAGGGAAATTAAAAATAAAGGGAAATGAAAAAATAAAGGGAAATTAAAAATAAAGGGAAATTAAAAATAAAGAGGAATAAAAAAATAAAGGGAAATTAAAACATAAAGGGAAATAAAATAATAAAGGGAAATAAATAAAGGAGAATAAAAAATAAAGGGAAATAAAATAATAAAGGGGAATAAAAAAATAAAGGGAAATAAAAAAATAAAGGGAAATAACAAAATAAAGGAAAATTAAAAAATAAAGGGGAATAAAAAATAAAGGGAAATAAAAAAATTAAAGGGAAATAAAAAATAAAGGGAAATTAAAAAATAAAGGGGAATTAAAACACAAAGGGAAATAAAAAAATAAAGGAGAATAAAAAAATAAAGGGAAATAAAAAAAAATAAAGGGGTTGAAAAGAATAAAGGGGATTAAAAAAAAAGGGGGTGGAAAAATAAAGGGAATAAAAAATAAAGGGAATAAAAAATAAAGGGAATAAAAAATAAAGGGAATTAAAAAAAGGAAGATAAAAAAAAGGGATAAAAAAAGGGAGATAAAAAAATAAAGGTGATAAAAAAATAGAGGGGATTAAAAAATAAACGGGATAAAAAAAATAAAAGGGAGGAAAAACGGAGGAAAAAAAAAAGGGAAATAATTTAAAAAAAAAAAAGAAAATATCGGAGTGACCCAAAAGGAGCCTCCGAGGTCACCCGGGGGCTGCCGGATGGGAGCCACGATTTTATTGGAATTATTTTTAAATTTTAATTTTTAATTATTTCAAAATCGCCTTTTGTGGCGTTTTATTTGGTGGCGGTTTGTTATTAATTATTATTATTATTAATTATTATTTTTTATTTATTATTTTTTTTATTTTTATTTTTTATTTTGATTTTTTTCTCCTCCCCTCGCTCCGATTTTCTGGTCTCGGTAATTTCGGCGGAATTTCCAGAGGGGAAATCTGAAAAAAAAAAAAAAAAAAAAATTAATATTTTTATATATTATAAATATAAAAAAGAAATTTTTAAAAAAAAAAAAGCAAAATAGCGGCAATTAAAAAAAAAAAAAAAAGGAGGGGGAAGAAAAAATAAATAAATAAAAAGAGGAGTAGGAAAAAAAATTAAATAAATAAAAAATGAGGGCGCAGCGCTCTCATTGTAATTTTATTTATTTATATAATTTTTTTTAATTTTAATTCATTCTTCGACTCCCAAACGTCGGGAAGCAATTAACACAATTAATTTTAATTGCGTTTAATGTGGATTTTGGGCTTTTCCGTTTCCGGGTTCGGCTCAAATTTCTCCTTTCCCACCCCCCAAAAAAAAAAAAAATTTAAAATATTCCCGCCGAGTTGATTGTGGGTTTAAATCTCTTTTATTTATTATTATTATAATAATTTTATTTTATTTTATTTTATTTTATTTTATTTTATTTTATTTTATTTTATTTTATTTTATTCTATTTCATTTTCTTTTATTTTATTTCATTTTCTTTTATTTTATTTTATTTTATTTTATTTTATTTTATCTCATTTCATTTTATTTTATTTTATCTCATTTCATTTTATTTTATTTTATTTCATTTCATTTCATTTCATTTTATTTCATTTTATTTTATTTTATTTTATTTTATTTCATTTTATTTCATTTTATTTTATTTTCTCTCGCTATTCGGTGCGCGGTGAAATATTTGCGTTCATCCGAGGTGATGGTTAATAAATTAAAATAATAATAAATAAATAAAAAAAAAAAGAAATAACGAAAGGTTGGCGGGGGGCAAAAGGAGATTTACGATTTCAACATCAAATATTTTATGACGATTTATTTCCTATCGCGGGCAATAAAAGATATTTTTAAAAACGATTTATTATATTTTTATTAATTAAAAAAAAAAAATAATTAAAAAAATAAAACTATGCCGGTTCCCTTTTCCCCTCAAAAAAAAAAAAAAAAAAATCGTGTTGATTTTAATTATTATTTTTAAATATATTTATTTTTCCTATTGGAAAATAAAATATTATTATTATTATTATTATTATTATTATTATTATTATTATTATTACTTATTATTTTTTTCCCCATTTGAATTATTTTTATTGTTATTATTTTTACTAATTTGAATTTTCCGGGGGATTTAAAGTGGAAATCCCGGCTGGGGAGTTTTAACCATTTCGGCGCCGGGGGGCGAGCGGGGACTGGGGAGAATTTGGGGAGAATTTGGGAGAATTTGGGAAAATTTGGGAAAATTTGGGAAAATTTGGGGAGAATTTGGGGGAATTTGGGAGAATTTGGGAGAATTTGGGGAAATTTGGGTGAATTTGGGGAGAATTTGGGAAAATTTGGGAGAATTTGGGAGAGTTTGGGAGAATTTGGGAAAATTTGGGGAGAATTTGGGAGAATTTGGGGAGAGTTTGGGGAGAATTTGGGGAATTTTGGGGAGAATTTGGGAAAATTTGGGAGAATTTTGGGATAATTTGGGAGAATTTGGGAGAGTTTGGGGAGAATTTGGGAAAATTTGGGGAATTTGGGGGAATTTGGGAGAATTTGGGGAAATTTGGGTGAATTTGGGGAAATTTCGGGAGAATTTGGGAGAATTTGGGGAAATTTGGGGAGAATTTGGGGAGAATTTGGGAAAATTTGGGGAGAATTTCGGAAAATTTGGGGAGAATTTGGGAGAATTTTGGAGAATTTGGGAAAATTTGGGGAGAATTTGGGGAGAATTTGGGAGAATTTGGGAGAATTTGGGGAGAATTTGGGAAAATTTGGGAGAATTTTGGGATAATTTGAGTGAATTTGGGAGAATTTGGGTGAATTTGGGAGAATTTGGGGAGAATTTGGGAAAATTTGGGGAGAATTTGGGAAAATTTGGGAGAGTTTGGGAGAGTTTGGGGAGAATTTGGGAGAATTTGGGGTAATTTTGTGCGATTTTGGGGTGGATTCGGGGTCATTTGGGGCCATTTTGGGGTCATTTTGGGCCACTTTAGGGTGAATTTGTGCGATTTTGGGGTCATTTCGTGCGATTTTGGGGGAAATTTGGGGTCATTTTGGGCCATTTTGGGGTCATTTGAGGTGAATTTGAGGTGAATTTGGGGTCATTTTGGGCCATTTTGGGGTGAATTTGGGGTGAATTTGTGCCCTTTTGGGGTCATTTCGTGCGATTTTGGGGTGAATTTGGGCGATTTTGGGTTAATTTTGTGCCATTTTGGGGTGAATTTGTGCGATTTTGGGGAGAATTTGGGGTAATTTTGCGCCATTTTGTGGTCATTGAAGGTGATTTTGGGGTGAATTTGGGGTGAATTTTTGTGAATTCGGGGTCATTTTGTGCCATTTTGGGGTGAATTTGTGCCATTTTGGGGTCATTTCAGGTGATTTTGGGGTGAATTTAGGTGATTTTGGGGTCATTTGAGGTGATTTTGGGGTCATTGAAGGTGATTTTGGGGTGATTTTGGGGGGAATTTGGGGCCATTTTGGGCCATTTGAGGTGAATTTGGGGGAATTTGGGGTCATTTTGGCGGTGATTTGAGGCCGTTTTGGGGTCATTTCCTGCGATCTTGGGGTCATTTGAGGTGATTTTGGGGTGAATTTGGGGTCATTTCGTGCGATTTTGGGGTGATTTGGGGGTGAATTTGTGCGATTTTCGGTTCGTTTGAGACGATTTTGGGGTGAATTTGGGTTATTTTGGGGTGATCTGAGGCGATTTTGAGGTGAATTTGGGGTGAATTGGCGCGATTTTGGGGTCATTTCGTGCGATTTTGGGGTCATTTTGGGGTCATTTGGGGTGAATTTGTTCGATTTTCGGGTCGTTTGAGACGATTTTGGGGTGAATTTGTGCGATTTTGGGGTGATCTGAGGCGATTTTGAGGTGAATTTGGGGTGAATTTGTGCCATTTTGGGGAAATTTGGGTGGATTTGGGGCGATTTTGTGCCATTTTGGGGTCATTTGAGGTGATTTTGGGGTCATTTTGGGGTCATTTGAGGTGATTTTGGGGTGAATTTGGGGTGAATTTGTGCGATTTTCGGTTCATTTGAGACGATTTTGGGGTGAATTTCTGCTATTTTGGGGTGATCTGAGACCATTTTGAGGTGATTTTGGGGTGAATTTGTGCGATTTTGGGGTCATTTCGTGCGATTTTGGGGTTATTTGAGGTGATTTTGGGGTGATTTTGGGGTGAATTCGTGCGATTTTCGGTTCATTTGAGGCGATTTTGGGGTGAATTTGGGTTATTTTTGGTTATTATGGATATTTTGGAGTGATTTTGGATGGTTTTGGGGGCATTTGAGACAATTTTGGGGTGAATTTGTGCAATTTTGGGGTCGTTTGGGACAATCTTGGGGTCACTTCGTGCCTTTTTGGGGGTCATTTGGGGCGATTTTGGGGTGAATTTGTGCGATTTTGGGGTCATTTGAGGTGATTTTGGGGTCATTTCGGGGTCATTCGAGGTGATTTTGGGGTCATTTCGTTCGATTTTTGAGGCGATTTTTGGGGTGATTTCGGTGATTTTGGTTATTTTGGGTAATTATGAGTGATTTTGGATGTTTTGGGGGTGATTTTGGGGTCATTTGAGGCGATTTTGGGGTCGCTTGAGGCGATTTTGAGGCGACTTGGAGTGAATTCGGATTATTTGGGGTTATTTTGGGTTATTTTGGATAATTTTGGATAATTTTCAGTGGTTCTGGATGTTTTTGGGGTCATTTCGTGCGATTTTGAGGTGATTTTTGGGGCGAATTTGGTGCGAATTTGGGGTAATTTTGCTTATTTTGGGTAATTTTGAGTGATTTTGGCTATTTTTGGGTCGATTTTGGGGTGATTCGAGGGAATTTTGGGGTGATTTGAGGAAATTTTTGGGTATTTTTGGGGTATCCCCCATCGGTGTCTCCCCGAATCGTCCACGAAGGGAAACGTCAATGAAAGGAAATATTAATTAATAGAAATATTAATTAATGGGAATGTTAATGAAGGGTGTGCCGGTGCTCGCCCATTCCGCGCTGTTTGCTGCCACCTGCCGACAGCGCGCGGATTTTTGGGGTTTTTTTTGGGATTTTTTGGGATTTTTTAGGGGATTTTTGGGATTTTTTGGGGGATTTTTGGGATTTTGGGGGATTTTTTGGGATTTTTGGGGATTTTTTTGGGATTTTTTGGGGGGGATTTTTTGGGATTTTTGGGGATTTTTTGGGGGATTTTTGGGGATTTTTTGGGGGATTTTTTGGGATTTTTTGGGATTTTTTGGGATTTTTGGGGATTTTTGGGGATTTTTGGGGATTTTTTGGATTTTTTTTGGGATTTTGGGGGATTTTTGGGGATTTTTGGGGATTTTTGGGGGGTCCCTCCCTGATTTGGGCTCGCCCGAAACGGGACCGGATCCCCTGGGGGTTTTATTATTTTGATTATTTTAAAATTATTTTGATTATTTTTATTTTGTTTCTTTTGATTATTTGGGTGGGGTTTTTTTAGTATTTTTATTCTTTTTTGTTATTTGATTTTTTATTGTTTGATTTTTTTATTATTTGATTTTTTTATTATTTGATTTTTTACAATTTGATTTTTTATTATTTTTTAATTTTATTTTTATTTCTTTCTATTCTTTTTATTATTTTTATTCTGTTTTATTCTTTTTCTTGTTTCTATTCCTTCTCTTCTTTTTATTCTGTTTATTCTTTTTATTCTGTTTATTCTTTTTATTCTGTTTATTCTTCCTATTCTTTTTATTCTCGTTATTTTTTGAAAATTCTTTTTTATTCTTTTTATTCTCTTTATCATTTTCATTCTTTTTTATTCTCTTTATTCTCTCCATTTTTTTTCTTTTATTCCCTTTATAATTTTTATTAATTTTTTTATTCTTTTTATTCTTTTCTGTTCTTTTTATTTTATTTTTATTTTGCGGTTTGGGATTTTGGTTTCTTGGGGTTTTTTGGGTTTTTTTGGGTTTTTTTCCCCCAAATCCCTCGGGGAAAAGCAGCTCGTAATTAAAAAAAAAAAGAAAAAAATTAAATAAAAATATGAAATAAAATGGGAAAAAATGAAAAAAAAAAGGAGGAAAAAGGAAAAAAAAGGAAATAAAATGGGAAAAAAAAGGAAAAGATAAAAGAAATGGAAATGGGTGGAAATGAGTGGAAATAATGGAAATCAATGGAAATCAATGGAAATTAATGGAAATAAATGGAAATAAATGGAAATAAAAGGTAAAAAGGGGAAAAATAGAAAAAATGCGAATAAAATGGAGAAAAGAGGAAAAAAAGATGAAAGAAATGGAATTAAATGGAATGAAATGAAAAAAAAGAAAAATGGAAAGAAATGGAATTAAATGGAATAAAATAAAAAAAAAGAAAAATGGAAATAAACGGAATAAAATGGGGGGGAAAAAAGAAAAAATGGAAATAAATTAAATAAAAGGAAATCCAAGGAAATAAAAGGGAATAAAATGGAATAAAAGGAAATAAAATGGAATAAAAGGGAATAAAAGGAAATAAACTGAAATAAACTGAAATAAAAGGGAATAAACAGAAATAAAGGAATAAAATGAAAGAAAAGAAAATAAAATGAAATAAAAGGGAATAATTAAAAATGAGAATCAAAATGCAATTTGCTGGGGTGATGGGAATGGGGGAAAATTTTAAAGAGAAATAATTTAAAAAATACAAAAAATGAGAATAAAAATGCAATTTTCTGCCGTGATGGCGAGGAGGGAAAACCTAAAAAAAAAATTTAAAAAATAATAAAAATGAGGATAAAAATTCAGTTTTCGGCCATAGCGGAAAACTAAAAAAAAAAAAAAAAAAAATTTGAAAACAATAAAAATGAGGAAAAAAATTCATTTTTGCGCTGATGGCGATGGAGAAGAAAAACCTAAAAAAAAAAAAAATTTAATTAAAAAAATTCTAAAAACTGAGGAGAAAAATGCGATTTTCCCCAAAAATCTTTTCCCCTCCCAGGAATTTTGGGAATATTCGGATTTTTTTGGGCTTTTTCCTCCCCCTTTTTGATTTATTTTTCTTCTTCTTTTTATTTTTTATTTTTTTTTTTTTTAAATTTTCTTGTTAATAATTAGCCGCCCTCCTTAATGGAACCCCGGGAAATGATTTTAATGATTCTTGCGGATTAATTATTAACGAGCTGATTAAAGGAAGTCAGCTCAATTAAACTTCAAGTGCTGGAAATTCGCTTTCAGGCGAGAAATGAGATTTTTTTTTTTTTTTTCATTATTTTTTCACCCCTTTTCCCCTCCCCCCTTTTTAAATTTTCTTTCCTTTTTTAAACTTTTCTCCCCTTTTAAAAATTTTTTTCCTTTTTTTCCCCTCTTTTTTTTCGTTATTTTAATTATTTTAATTATTTTAATTATTTTCATTATTTTCATTATTTTCATTATTTCCATTATTTTCATTTTTCATTATTTTCATTTTTCTTTTTTTCCATTTTATTAATTTTTTTATTTTTTTCATTCTTTCCATTCTTTCCATTCTTTTCATTCTTTTCATTATTTCCATTATTTTCATTTTTCATTATTTTCATTTTTCATTATTTTCATTTTATTAATTTTTAAATTCTTTTAATTCTTTTCATTTTTCATTCTTTTCATTTTCCCTCTTTTTTCATTTTTTTCATTTTTTTATTTTTCTTTTTTTCCATTTTTTTATTTTTCTTTTTTTCCATTTTTTCGCCCCCCCTTTTTTCCCCATTTTTCCATTTTCCCCCTTTTTTCATTTTTCTTTTTCATTTTTTCCATTTTTCATTTTTCCCCTTTTATTCCCTTTTTTCCCTTTTTTCTCTTTTTTTCCCTTTTTTCCTTTTTCCCCTTTTCTTCATTTTTTTCTCCCTTTTCCCCCCTTTTTTTACCACCCTGAAGCTCGTTTATTTTTATTTTTATTTTTATTTTATTTTAATTTTAATTTTTTATTTTTATTTTTATTTTTTATTTTATTTCTATTTTTATTTCTATTTTTATTTTTATTTTTATTTTTATTTTTATTTCTATTTTTATTTCTATTTTTATTTCTATTTTTATTTTTATTTCTATTTTTATTTTTATTTTTATTTTTATTTTTATTTTTATTTTTATTTCTATTTCTATTTTTATTTTTATTTTCATTTCTATTTCTATTTCTATTTTTATTTCTATTTCTATTTCTATTTCTATTTCTATTTTTAATTTTATTTTTATTTTTATTTTTATTTTATTTTATTTCTATTTCTATTTCTATTTCTATTTTTAATTTTATTTTTATTTTTATTTTTATTTTATTTCTATTTCTATTTCTATTTTTATTTTTATTTTTATTTTTATTTTTATTTTATTTCTATTTCTATTTTTATTTTTATTTCTATTTCTATTTCTGTTTCTATTTTCATTTTCATTTTTTGAGGTTTTTTGTGTGTGTTTGGGAGTTTTTTGCTTTATTTTTTGTTTTTTTTTTTTTTTTTAACTTTTCTTTTTGTTTTTTTTTGTGTTTTTTCCCCCCAATGTTTGAATTCCAAGAACAAAGTTTTGGGTTTTTGTTTTTTTTGTGTTTGGGATTTTTTTTGCTTTATTTTTTGGTTTTTTTTTTTTTTTTTACTTTTCTTTTTGTTTTTTTTTTGTGTTTTTTCCCCCCAATGTTTGAATTCCAAGAACAAAGTTTTGGGGTTTTTTTTTTTGTGTTTGGGGGTTTTTATAGTTTATTTTTTCGGGTTTTTTTGGTTTTTTTTTAACTTTTCTTTTTGTTTTTTTTGTGTTTTTTCCCCCCAATGTTTGAATTCCAAGAACAAAGTTTTGGGTTTTTTTTTTTTTGTGTTTGGGGGTTTTTATAGTTTATTTTTTGGGGTTTTTTGGTTTTTTTTTAACTTTTCGGTTTTTTTTGTGTTTTTTCCCCCCAATGTTTGAATTCCAAGAACAAAGTTTTGGGTTTTTGTTTTTTTTCCCTTTTCGTGCCTGGATTTTATGGCCGCAATAAATTCCCCGCTGAGCTCTCAGGGAAAATAAAAATTAAAAGGGAAAAATAAAATTAAAAAAGGAAAAAGAAAAAGGGGAAAAAAAATTTTAAAAAAGGAAAAAAAAAAGGAAAAAAATTGAAAAAGGAAAAAAATTTTAAAAGGGAAAAAATTAAAAAGGAAAAAAAAAGGAAGACATTTAAAAAAGAAAAAAGGAAAATAAAATTTTAAAAAGGAGAAGAAGGAAGGAAAATAAAATTTGAAAAGGGGAAAAAAGGAAAAAAATTAAAAGGGGAAAAAAGGAAAAAAGGGAAAAATTAAAAATGGAAAAAAATTAAAAAGGAAAAAAAAGGAAAATAAAATTTAAAAAAGGAGACGAGAAAAGGAAAATAAAAATTTTAAAAGGGGAAAAAAGGAAAAAAATTTAAAAAGAAAAAAAGGAAAATAAAATTTAAAAAAGGAGAAGAGAAAAGGAAAATAAAAATTTTAAAAGGGGAAAAAGGAAAAAAGTTTAAAAAGAAAAAAAAGGAAAATAAAATTTAAAAAAGGAGATGAGAAAAGGAAAATAAAAATTTTAAAAGGGGAAAAAAGGAAAAAAATTAAAAAAGGAAAAAAAAGGAAAATAAAATTTAAAAAAGGAGATGAAAAAAGGAAAATAAAAATTTTAAAAGGGGGAAAAAAGGAAAAAATTTAAAAAGGAAAAAAAGGAAAATAAAATTTAAAAAAGGAGAAGAGAAAAGGAAAATAAAAAATTTAAAACGGGAAAAAAGGAAAAAAAATTAAAAAGGAAAAAAATTTAAAAAGGAAAAATATTAAAAAGGAAAAAAAAGGAAGAAATTTTAAAAATTTAAAAAGAAAATAAAATTTTAAAAAGGAGAAGAAAAAAGGAAATAAAAATTTTAAAAGGGGAAAAAAGGAAAAAAATTAAAGGGGGAAAAAAGGAAAAAATTAAAAAAGAAAAAGGAAAATAAAATTTAAAAAGGGAGAAGAAAGAAGGAAAATGAAATTTTAAAAAGGGGTTTAAAAGGAAAAAAGGAAAAAATTAAAAAAGGAAAAATTTAAAAAAGAAAAAAGGAAAATAAAATGTAAAAAAGGAGAAGAAAGAAGGAAAATGAAATTTTAAAAAGGGGTTTAAAAGGAAAAAATTAAAAAGGGAAAAAAGGAAAAAAAGGAAAAATTAAAAAAGGAAAAAATTTAATAAGGAAAAAAAGGAAAAATTTAAAAAGGAAAAAAGGAAAGTAAAATTTTAAAAAGGAGAAGAAAAAATGAAAATAAAATTTTAAAAAGGGAAAAAAAGGAAAAAATTAAAAGGAGAAAAAAAAGAAAAAAAAGGAAAAAAAGGAAAAAAAGGAAAAAAAATTAAAATAGAAAACTAATAATTTCATTTTTTTATCGGAACCAACTGAAATATTTGGGAGTTGTTGGAATTCCCTTCATGCCCCGAGCTCTGCTGGAAAACCGAGAGCCAAAATAAACCCAAAAACCACAAAAAACCCACCAAAAACCAAAAAAAAATCCCCCAAAACCCTCAAAAACTCCCCCAAAAACCCCCAAAATCCCCCAAAAAATCACCCAAAAAACCTCAAAAAAAACCTCAAAAAAACCCCCTCAGAAAATCCCAAGAAAAACCCAAAAAACCCCAAAATCCCCCCAAAAAAACCCAAAAATCCGAAAAAAAATCAAACCCAAAACCCCAAGAAAACCGCCCAAAAAATCCCCCCCAAAACCCCAAAATCTTCCCAAAACCCCTCAAAAAAAACCCAAGAAAAAAGAGGCAAGAAAACCCCCCAAAAACACAAAAAAATCCCCCAAAAAACTGAACTCCCCCCCAAAAAAATCCCCCAAAATAAAAAAAATCCCCCCAAAAAATTCCCCAAAAAATCCCTAAAAATTCCAAAAAAATCCCAAAAAAAATTCCCCAAAAAATCCCTAAAAATTCCAAAAAAATCCCAAAAAAAATCCCCCCCCCAAAAAATTCCCTAAAAAATCCCTTAAAAATTCCCAAAAAATTCCAAAAAATCCCCCAAAAAATCCCCCAAAATCCCAAAAAATCCCCCAAAAATCCCCAAAAAATAGTAAAAAAAAATCCCCCCAAAATTCCCAAAAAATGAAATAAAAAAAATCCAAAAAAACCCCAAAAAATTCCCCCAACCCCCCCCTGTCCGGAGCCCTAAAACTTTGATTTTATTTTTATTTTTTCTCGTTAATTCCGATTTTTTTTTCCCCCTTTTTATTTTATCGCTGCCCCTCAGCAAAACCCGCGCGACTTTTTGGGGTTTTTTTGTTTTTTTGGTTTTTTTTTTTGGTTTTTTGTTTTTTCCCCCCCCACCACGTCTCGAATCCAATTTTTCCTCTTTTCCCACCCCAAATTCCGAATTATTTTTTTTTTTAATCTCCAGAGATTCCATCGACCTCAATTAAATCCTTTCCCATTTTTCTTTTAAAACCCCAAAACTCCTCAAAAACCTTTAATTCCTTTTTTCCCGCAAATTATTAGAATTTTTAAAAAAATATTTTATTTTCATTTTAATTTTATTCTTCATTTTAATTTTATTCTTCATTTTAATTTTATTCTTCATTTTAATTTTATTCTTCATTTTAATTTTATCCTTCATTTTAATTTTATTTTTAATTCTTTCCCCCAACGATTTTTTTTTTTTTTTTTTTTTTATCTCCCCAGACAATTCTCCCGCGTCTGGCGGAAAAACCCGAGAATAAACAAAATTTTTTTTTTTCTTTCTCTTTTTTTTTTTTTTTCCGGCCGATTTATCACGACATCGCATTTTTCTACCTCCTAAAAAAAAAAAAAAAAGAAAAAAAAAAAAAAGGAATTTACTGCTGGAGCCCGATAATCGCCAGCGTTTTATTGCAGAGCCACAAAAATTGCGAAACTCCCAAAGGATGAAAAGCAGAGTTCCTCTGCCTCTTAATCTTCTTTTTTTTCCCCTTTTTTGTCCCTTTTTTCCTTTTTTTCCCCTCCCTTTCCCCCCCTTTTATTCCCATTTTCCCCCCCCTTTTATTCCCCTTTTATTCCCCTTTTATTCCTCTTTTATTCCCCTTTTTCCCCCCCTTTTCTCCCCCTTTTTCCCCCTTTTATTTCTCTTTTTCCCCCCTTTTTTTCCCATTTTTCTCCTTTTTCCCCCCTTTTATTCCCCTTTTATTTCCCCCTTTTCCCCCTTTTATTCCCCTTTTATTCCCCTTTTTTCCCCTTTTTCCCCCCTTTTATTCATCTTTTTTTCCTCTTTTTCCCCCTTTCCCCCCCTTTTATTCCCCTTTTTTCACCCTTTTTCCCCCCTTTTTCCCCCCATTTTTTCCGCTTTTATTCCCCCTTTTCCCCCCTTTTATTCCCCTTTTATTTCCCCTTTTATTCCCCTTTTTTCCCTTTTATTTCCCCTTTTATTCCCCTTTTTTTCCCTTTTATTTCCCCTTTTATTTCCCCCTTTTTTCCCTTTTTTTCCCCTTTTTTTCCTCTTTTTTCCCCCATTTTTCCCCCATTTTTTTCCCCCATTTTTCCCCCATTTTTCCCCCCATTTTTCCCCCATTTTTCCCCCATTTTTCCCCCATTTTACCCCCTTTTATTCCCCTTTTATTTCCCCTTTTTCCCCCATTTTCCCCCTTTCATTCCCTTTTTATTCCCATTTTATTCCCCTTTTCCCCCCCTTTTATTCCCCCTTTTTCCCCCATTTTTCCCCCTTTTATTCCCCTTTTATTCCCCCATTTTTCCCCCTTTTATTCCCCTTTTCCCCCCCTTTTATTCCCCTTTTATTCCTCTTTTTTCCCCCTTTTTTCCCCCATTTTTCCCCCTTTTATTCCCCTTTTATTCCTCTTTTTCCCCCTTTTTTCTCTTTTTTCCCATTTTTTCTCTTTTTCCCCCCTTTCCCCCCTTTTATTCCCCTTTTATTTGCCTTTTTTCCCTTTTTTCCCTTTTTCCCCTTTTTCCCCCTCTTATCTTCTCTACTCATCCTCTCCTCTCAACCTCATTTTTTTCCCTTTAATTTTCCTTTTTTAAATTTAATTTTCCCATTTTTCTTAAATTTTCCATTTTTCCAATTTCCCCCCGCTTTTTTTATCATTTCCCCAATTTATTATTTTTTTTCCCAATTTTCCCTTTTTCTTCTCAAATTTTCCGTTGCTTTTTCCTTTCCCCCAATTTATTTTCAAATTTCCCTTTTCCAATTTCCCCCATTTATTATTTTTTCCATTTCCCCTTTTCCCCTTTTCCTTTTAAATTTTCCTTTTTCAATTTCCCCAATTAATTTTTTTTCCACTTTCCCCTTTTTCTTTTAAATTTCCCTTTTATTTTTTTAAATTTTCCCTTTTATTTTTTTCGATTTCCCCTTTCATTTTTTTCCCAATCTCCCCTTTATTTGTTTCAATCTCCCTTTTTATTTTTATTTATTTTAATTTCCCCACTTTATTTTTTTTTAATCCCCCCCCAACTTTTAATTTTTTTATTTATTTTTTTTTTAATTTCCTCCCCACTTCGCGACCATTCCCGGCACAAAAAAAAAGGGAAAATCCGCCAGAAAAAAAAATTAAAAAATTCAGATTATCAAGGAGAAAGGAGGGGGATGGAAAAATCATTTCCTCCTTTTGTTATTTCCTGGAATTCTCGGCCCGGGATGAAACAAATCCCTTCAATAAAATTAATGAAATTAATGAAATAAAATCCGATCCCGCTTTTCGGAGCCGCTCAGGTCGTAAAATCGAGATTTGGGCGATAATTCCCGGATTTTCGAGGATTTTCACCTCCCCCGACAGAGAGATGAAAAAATACCGTGAATTTTTATTTTTTCCCCCTTTTTTTCCCCCTTTTTTCCCCCCTTTTTTTCCCCTTTTTTCCCCTTTTTCCCCCTTTTTTCCCCTTTTCCCTTTTTCCCCTTTTTTTCCCCTTTTTTCCCCCTTTTTTCCCTTTTTCCCCCTTTTTCCCCTTTTTCTCCCCCTTTTTTTCCCCTTTTTTCCCCTTTTTCTCCCCCTTTTTTCCCTTTTTTTTTCCCCATTTTTTCTTTCTTCTTAAAAATTTTTTTTAAATATAAATTTTTTTAGCTGCTGTAGCTTTGGTTTTCCCCTTTCGGAAATATATTAAAAAAAAAAAAATTAAAAAAAGAGAAAGAAATTAAAAAAAAAAGAGCTTCGAGCTCACCTGGAGCCAGCGAGGAGCTCAGGTAGAGGCAAGAGAGGCAAAAAATAAAATGAAATAAAATATAAAATAAACTGAAATGAAATAAAAGAAAGCGAAAGGAACGAAACGAAATGAAATTAAATGAAATAAAACAAAGTGAAACGAAATGACACGAAACAAAAGAATGAAACGAAATAAAATGGAATAAAAGAATGAAATGAAATGAAATAAAATGAAATAAAATGAAATAAAATGAAATAAAATAATCATAAAAAGGGAATAAAAAAATTTAAAAAGCGGAGCTTTTAGGGTGACGCAGACTTTCGGTTTTCCCTTTCGAGGGGGTTGAAATTGGGGGAAAAAATAAAAAAAAAAAAATCGGAATTTTTGGGGCTGGGGATGAGAACCCCGAGCCGGCTCCGCTCTCCCGAACCCTCGAATCGTTGAATTCCGATTTTCCCCCCAATCCCCGACTCATTTTTGGGGCAAAAAAATCCGAATTTGGGGCCGGAATTAATAAAAAAATAAACGCGAGACGGCACAAGGAGGAGCAGAACGAGCTGAGCCCGAAGGAGACGGGAAATATTTCGATTTTTTGGGGATTTTTGGGGGTTTTTTTGGGTTTTTATTCCTCATTTTCCTCCCCAATCGCGGAGATTTTTTTTTGCGGCGGCGCCGCCAAAAAATCGAACCTCGGCTTCGGTTCCTCATTTTACCGAGCGCTAATTAACGCTAATTAACCAACTTGGCTAAAACGATTTTATTTCTTGAATTTTTATTTTTTTTTTGTTTCCAAGCGGGGGCGAACCCAAAGCGCCGAGTTTTCCTCTTTGCGAACTTAACATCCAAAAAAATTGTTAAAAAAAACTTTTAATTTTATTTTTTTTTCCTGGAACATTTCCGGGCGGTTTTAAAGCGAGGGGGGGGGATTCAACTTTGGGCGAAAACGAGGAATTAACTTTTTTTTAATTGTTTTTTTGATAATTATCGCGGTTTTTTTTTTTTTTACGCCGCGCTCGCAAAAATCAAAATTTTTGAAAAAAAAGGAAAGGAAAAAGGGGGAGGAGAGAGGAGGATGAGGATGATGAAGAAGGGGAAAGGGGGGGAGGAAAAACCATTTTAATTGATGGATTTAACCCCTTCATTTACCGAATAAACGAATTTATTTCTGAATTTCGGGGCCGGTTTCCATCTCCTCTTTCGGTCGTTCCGGGGAAGGGGAGAAAGGATCGGGGGGTTGGGGGGTCCCTGGTGGGATTTCAGCTCCTCCCGAGCGCTGGTTTTGTCAAAAAAAAAAAAAAAAAAAAAAATCCCAAAAGGAAAAAAAAAAAATAAAAAAATAAATTTCCTGGAGCTGCCGCGATTGGTCAGCCCCGGATCAGACGCTTCTATTTCCTCGTGTCCCCTGGTTGGCACCGCGCCACCTCCCCTTCAGGCTTTTTAAAAAAAAAAAAAAAAGGAAAAAAAAAAAAAGAATTAAAAAAAAAACAAACCCTCCCCAATATCTGCCACATCGAGCTAATAGCCGGACGGCTCGGGCTGTAAAACGCAACAAATCATTTCTTTTTTTTTTTTTTTTAAAGAGAGAGAAAAAAAAAAAGAAAAAAAAAAGAGAGAGAGGGTTTTAAGAGGAGGAGGAAAATAATAATAATAATTATATATATATATTTTTTTTTTAACGCCGAGAAGGGGGAACGGCGCGTTTTGTACGCGATCCAAAACAAACCGAAGCCGCGACCACCCCCCATTAAAGAAAAAAAAAAAAAAACCGACAGAAATAAGGATAAAAGGAGGAAAAAAAACCCCAAAAAAAAAGGGATAAAAAGAGGAGGAAATATTTTACTTTTCCTCATTTCCCCCCCTCTCCTCTCCGATGAGTTCTTATTTCGTGAACTCCGCCTTCCCGGTGAGCCTGGCGCCGGGGCAGGAGCCTTTCCTGGGCCACCTCCCGCTCTACCCCTCGGCCTACGCGGATCCTCCGCGCCCCTTCCCCGCCGCCTTCGGGGCCGCGCACGACAAGGGCGGCTACTCCTCATCTTCATCCTCATCCTCCTCCTCCTCCTCCTCTCCGTATTACCCGCACGGATCCGCGCCTTTCGGCGCCCGCGCTTCCTCCTGTGACTACGGCGGAGGCTCCGCGGGTTTTTTTAGGGACAAGGAGGCGCCGTGTCCCGCGGGCGAGCCGGACGAGGCGGCGGCGTTCGGCGGCGAGGCGCGCAAGGCGGACTGCGCGCACGGCAAAAGCGCCTTCGGGGAGAGCGAGGAGCAGAAATGCTGCGCGCCCGTTTACCCCTGGATGCAGCGGATGAATTCGTGCAATAGTGAGTTTATTCTCTTTTTTTTTAATTATTTTTTTAATTTTTTTTTTAAATTTTTTTTTACGGGAAAATATAAACGCATCAATCTCCTCCTCCTCACCCTCCTCCTCCTCACCCTCCTCCTCCTCCTCCTCTCCTTCCACCTCTCCCCCCCTTTCCTCCTCCCGCTTATTTTTTTTTTAATTTCTTAACTCCAGAGAGAAAAACAGCGAAGGGAGGAAAGTTCATTTTTACAACCCTAAAAAAAAAAAAACAAAATTCCAGAGCGAGCGCGGGCGGCCCGCGGGTGGAAAAAAAAACCAAAAACTTTGGGAGGCTCCAAAACTTCCGCGATTCTCTCCGTCCCTGCGGTTAAAAAAATTCCGAAACTCCAACCCCGCGCTCCTCCCTTTTCCCTAATTTTAATTTTATTTTGATTTTTCCCTCCCTCCCGCCTTGTTTTTTGCCGTTCTCGCTGCCGCGTCCCGGTTTTCGCGTCACTCGGCCACAGCGATTTGTCTCTGTCTCCGAGGGGGGGAAAAATAATCTTTCCTAAAATCAGATTTTACACACCCGGAGCTCCCCCCGCCGCCGCCTCCTCCCCCGTCTATTATCCCGCAATTAAAAGATATAAAAAAAGCGATTAAAAATCACGTTTTGAACGCCTAATGAAAAGCCTGCCTGCAGGAAGGGAGGGGGAAAAGGATTTTCCTTAATTTTATTTTTCTCCCCCTCTCTCCTTCTTGGCGTTACCGACTCATTTAAACTCCGTTCCCTCCGATAAAAATAATTAAAAATAAAGGGGAAAAACCGCAATAAAAGCCGGGCAGCTCCGCTTTCCGCCCGGTTCGGAGGCGTTCGCTGCTTTGGGAGATCCAAAATTTCCTCCGGAGCGCGGAATTTGCGCGGGTCCATCCGGCCCGGCCTGCGGGGAGGGCGGAAAAGAGCGCGGGGGAAAAGCGGGGGGAGGTCGGAGAAAACACCTCGAGATCGATTTGGGTCCCGCCCTGGGGGTGTCCAAAGCCCGGCTTAAGGTCCGGGATGCTCCTGGAGGTGCGCCCCCAAAATTTGGGGATGGTCCCGGAATAATTCCCAAAATCCACCCCAGAATAATTCCCCAAAAAATCAATCCCAGAATAATTCCAAAAATCAATCCCAGAATAATTCCCAAAATCAATCCCAGAATAATTCCCCAAAATCCACCCCAGAATAATTCCCAAAATCAATCCCAGAATAATCCCCAAAAATCAATCCCAGAATAACCCCCAAAAATCAATCCCAGAATAATTCCCAAAATCAATCCCAGAATAATCCCCAAAATCAGACTCAGAATAATCTCCAAAAATCAGCCCCAGAATAATCCCCAAAAATCAATCCCAGAATGATTCCCAAAATCAATCCCAGAATAATTCCCCAAAATCAGACTCAGAATAATCCCCAAAAATCAATCCCAGAATAATTCCCAAAATCAATCCCAGAATAATTCCCCAAAATCAGCCTCAGAATAATCACAAAAATCAATCACAGAATAATCCCCCAAATCAATCCCAGAATAATCCCCAAAAATCAATCCCAGAATAATTCCCAAAATCAATCCCAGAATAATTCCCCAAATCAGTCCCAGAATAATTCTAAAAATCAATGCCAGGATAATCCCCAAAAATCAATCCCAGAATAATCCCCCAAATCCTCAGAATAATCACAAAAATCAATCCCAGAATAATCCCCAAAAATCAGCCCCAGGATAATCCCCAAGATCAGCCTCAGAATAATCCCAAAATCCTCAGAATAATCCCAAAAATCAACTCCAGAAGAATCCCCAAAATCCTGAGAAAAATCCCCAAAAACCCACCCTAGAATAATCCCCAAAATCCTCAGAATAATCCCCAGAATAATCCCCAAAGTCAACCCCAGAAAAACCCCCAAAATCCACCCCAGAATAATCCCAGAAATCCTCAAAATAATCCCAAAATTCCTCGGAATAATCCCCAAAATCCCCAGAATAATCCCCAAAATCCCCAGAATAAACCCAAAAATCCCCAGAATAGTCCCAAAAATCCTCAGAATAATCCCCAAAATCCTCAAAATAATCCCCAAAATCCCCAGAAGTATCCCCCAAATCCTCACAATAATCCCCAAAACCCTCAGAATAATCCCCAAAAATCCCCAGAATAGTCCCAAAAATCCTCAGAATAGCCCCAAAATCCTCAAAACGATCCCAAAAATCCCCAGAAGAATCCCCAAATTCTCCAGAATCCCCAAAAATCCTCAAAATAATCCCCAAAAATCCTCAAAATAATCCCCAAAAATCCTCAGAATAATCCCCAAAATCCCCATAATAATCCAAAATTCCCCAGAATAATCCCCAAAAATCCCTCTCGGCGTTTTCTCCTTTCCCCCTCCCCATTCCTCTCCTATTCCCATCCTTGATTTCCTCGTGGTCGCTTCTGATTTTTCCCGATTATTTTAGGGCTTGAATAATTAAAAATTTTAATTTTTTAAATTTTTTTTCCCCATTCCTCTCCTATTCCCATCCTCGATTTCCTCGTTGTCGCTTCTGATTTTTCCCGATTTTTTGGGGTTGAATAATTCAAATTTTTAAATTTTTTTTATTCTTTTTCCCCATTCCTCTCCTATTCCCGTTCTCGATTTCCTCGTTGTCGCTTCTGATTTTTCCCGATTTTTTGGGGTTGAATAATTCAAAATTTTTAATTTTTTAAATTTTTTTTTCCGATTCCCGTCCTCGATTTCCTCGTTGTCGCTTCTGATTTTCCCGATTATTTTATGGATTGAATCATTCAAATTTTTTAATTTTTTAATTTTTTTTTCCCCATTCCTCTCCTATTCCCATCCTCGATTTCCACGTTGTCGCCTCTTACTTTTCCCGATTATTTTATGGATTGAATAATTAAAAAATTTATTTTTTTTTCCCCATTCCTCTCCTATTCCCCTTCTCGATTTCCTCATTGTCGCCTCTTATTTTTCCCGATTTTTTGGGGTTGAATAATTAAAAATTTTAATTTTTTATTCTTTTCCCCCATTCCTCTCCTATTCCCATCCTCTATTTCCTCATTGTCCCTTCTGATTTTTCCCGATTTTTTGGGTTTGAATAATTCAAATTTTTTAATTTTTTTTTTATTCTTTTTCCCCATTCCTCTCCTATTCCCATCCTCTATTTCCTCATTGTCGCCTCTTATTTTTCCCGATTATTTTATGGGTTGAATAATTCAAATTTTTTTAATTTTTTTTTATTCTTTTCCCCCATTCCTCTCCTATTCCCATCCTCGATTTCCTCATTGTCCCTTCTGATTTTTCCCGATTTTTTGGGGGTTGAATAATTCAAATTTTTTAATTTTTTTTTTATTCTTTTTCCCCATTCCTCTCCTATTCCCATCCTCTATTTCCTCGTTGTCGCCTCTTATTTTTCCCGATTATTTTATGGGTTGAATAATTCAAATTTTTTTAATTTTTTTTTATTCTTTTCCCCCATTCCTCTCCTATTCCCATCCTCGATTTCCTCATTGTCCCTTCTGATTTTTCCCGATTTTTTGGGGTTGAATCATTCAAATTTTTAAATTTTTTTATTTTTTTTTCCCCCATTCCTCTCCTATTCCCATCCTCGATTTCCACGTTGCCGCCTCTGATTTTTCCCGATTATTTCGGGTTAAATAATTCGAATTTTTTAATTTTTTTTTTATTTTTTTCCGTCGGCGTGGCAGGTTCTTCCTTCGGGCCCAGCGGTCGCCGAGGTCGCCAAACGTACACCCGGTACCAGACGCTGGAATTGGAGAAGGAATTCCATTTTAACCGGTACCTGACGAGGAGGAGGAGGATCGAGATCGCGCACTCGCTGTGCCTGAGCGAGCGCCAGATCAAAATCTGGTTCCAGAACCGCCGCATGAAATGGAAAAAAGAAAATAAACTGCTCAACTCCTCGCAGCTCAGCGCCGAGGAAGAGGAGGAGAAAGCGGCAGAGTGAAAAAAAAAATTTAAAAAAAAAAATTAATAAAAAACAAAAATTCCTCCCCCCAAAAAAACCCAAAAAAACAACAAAAAATAGGGAGGTTAAAAAAAAAATTCCTCCCCAAAAAACCCAAAAAACAACAAAAAAATAGGGAGGTTAAAAAAAAAATTCCTCCCCAAAAAACCCCAAAAAACAACAAAAAAATAGGGAGGTAAAAGAAAAAAAAACAAAATCACTCCCTCAAAAAACCCAAAAAACCAAAAAAAAATAGGGAGGTAAAAGAAAAAAAAAAAAACAACAAAAAAATAGGGAGGTAAAAGAAAGAAACAACAAAATCCCTCCCTCAAAAAACCGAAAAAACAAAAAAAAATAGGGAGGTAAAAGAAAAAAAAAAACAACAAAAAAATAGGGAGGTAAAAGAAAAAAAACCAAAATCACTCCCTCAAAAAAACGAAAAAACAAAAAAAAATAGGGAGGTAAAAGAAAAAAAAAAACAACAAAAAAATAGGGAGGTAAAAGAAAAAAACAACAAAAATCCCTCCCCTCAAAAAACCCAAAAAACAACAAAAAACCAGGGAGTTAAAAAAAAAAAAAATTTCTCCCCAAAAAACCCAAAAAAACAACAAAAAAATAGGGAGGTAAAAGAAAAAAAAAACCAAAAATCCCTCCCTCAAAAAACCAACAAAAAAATAGGGAGTTAAAAAAATTAAAAAAACAAAAATCCCTCCCCCGAAAAACCCAAAAAACAACAAAAAATAGGGAGTTAAAAAAATTAAAAAAAACAAAAATTCCCCCCCTCAAAAAAACCCGAAAAACAACCAAAAATAGGGAGGTAAAAGAAAAAAAAACAACAAATCCTTCCCTCAAAAAACAAAAAAACCAACAAAAATATAGGGAGGTAAAAAAATTAAAAAAACAAAAATTCCCCCCTCAAAAAACCCAAAAAACAACCAAAAATAGGGAGGTAAAAAAAAAAAAAAAAAAAAAGTGGTGTTTAAAAAGAGGGAAAAACCATTAAAAAAAATCCGAATTTTTTTTTATTTTTTAGCGAAAAGAGAAAAAGAGGTGGGGGAGGAAAAATCCCCGCACAAAATTTGGGTTTTCGGCGCCCTCAGCGACGATTCCTGATTTTTTCGGCCGCAAAAAAAAACCCCCAAAAATTCCAGAAAAAAAAAAAAAAAATTAAAAATAAATCATGTGGTTTCGCCCAGAAACGAACAAAAAAAAAAAAAAGAAATTACGGGAAAAAAATCCGGTTTTTAATCGAGTTTTTAATATTTTTTTAATTGTTTGTTTCTGGCTTTTCCTGCGCTTCCCTTTCCCTCCAGCTCCACGCCCTCCTCTCGTGGAATAATAATTAGAATTATAATAATAAATAATAATAATAATAATAATTATAAATTCGACAGCGAAAACGCGGAGAGAGGGGGAAGAGGGGAAAGAGGAAAAGGAAGGGAAAGAGCAAAAAAATATTAAAAAAAAAAGAAAAAAAAGAGAAAAAAATTTAAAAAAAATATATATATTAAAAAAAAAAACTTGGTGTCGCTGTTAGTAATCTGCTAATTCTTGTATTTAATGGAAGTGCTGCAATATTTGTCATTTGGGGTGTTTAATTGTCCTAATTTTTGTCCAAATGTTTCATGCACGGTTGGCATAAATCGTTTTTCGTTCGGATTTTCCTTTTTTTTTTAAAAAAAAAAAAAAAAATTAATTTTTTTTTCTTTTTTTAAAAAAAAATTTAATTTTTTCTCTTTTTTTAAAAAAAATTAATTTTTTTTCCTTTTTTTTTAAAAAAAAAATTAATTTTTTTTTCTTTTTTTTTTTTTAAAATTAATTTTTTTCTTTTTAAAAAAAAAATTAATTTTTTTTTTTTTTAAAAAAAAAAATTAATTTTTTTTTTTTTTGTAAATTAATCCAGCCCCTTAGTCTTTGTAATTAGTTGGGGGGTAAAGGTGTTTTTTTTTTTTTTATTATTATTATTATTATTTCCTTTTTATTTTACAAAGGGAAAAAAAAAAAAAAAGGAAATACAAAACCTACTGAAAGAACGAGTACTACCTACAAGGCTGCGAAAACAAACGAAAAAATAAGATTAAAAAGCAGGAAAAAAATAGGAAAAAATAGGAAAAAAATAGGAAAAAAAATAGGAAAAAAATAGGAAAAAAATAGGAAAAAAATAGGAAAAAATAGGAAAAAAATAGGGAAAAAAATAGGAAAAAATAGGAAAAAAATAGGGAAAAAAAAAAAAAGGAGCGACGATGACAGAAAGTTCTATTTTATTAATTTTTGTACGTGTCGTGTTTGGAGTTTGTCTTAGGTATGAACTTGGAATTCTCTAATAAAAACCAACTCTTGGATCTCACCCGCGCACGCCCTTCCCTGTCATTATTATCCTGATTTTTTGGATTTTTTTTTTAATTTTTTCCAAGCGGATTTTTGATCTTAAAGGGAATTTTATTTTTTTTTTTGCTCGCTCTGGGTTCCCTAATTTTTCCCTATTTTCCCCTAATTTTTCCCTATTTTTTCCGATTCTTTCCCTATTTTTTCCCTATTTTTTTCCCTATTTTTTCCGATTCTTTCCCTATTTTTTCCCTATTTTTTCCCTATTTTTTCCGATTTTTTCCCTATTTAAGCAAGTCACAGAAGGAGAAAAATCTGATTTTTCCCCCTTTTTTTTTTTTATTTTTTAAATTTATTTTTTATTGGGTCTAATCTTGAATTTAAAACTTTTTCAACTTTTTTTCCCTGGCTGACATTTCCGCCTTTAGCTTCTCTCTCTCTGTGTTTTATTTATTTTTTTCTCTTTTTTTAAATTTTTTTTTAAATATATTTTTAGTGTTACAGTACAAAGAGTCACATCTCCGTCATAAATCAAGGAAAAGGGCACAAAAAAAAAAAGGAAAAAAAAGAAAAAAAAAGGAAAAAAAAAGAAAATAAAACCCCCGAACTCTCATTTATCTACCAAAGATACCAAAACATTCTCCCGGCGTCTTTCAAACCCCCTCCAAGAAAATCGAGAAATGCCGCAAAAAAAAAAAAAAAATTAAAATAATAATAATTTTTTTAAAAAATTCCCCCAGATTTCCAGAGAATTCACCCCAAAAAAATTCGCAGCTTGAGGAAAATCAGCGTCCGTTTAAAAAAAAGGGAAAAAAATCGGAATTAAGCTGCTTGGAAAGAGGAAAAAAATTGGATTTTTTCCTTCGCCCGAGTTGGGGATGGGATGAGGAAAGTTTCGCGGAATTTCTGGCGAAATACCCGAATTTTTTCAGGGAATTGGAACGAAAAAAAAAAACTATTTTTTTTTCTTTTATTTATTTTTTTTTTAAAAAAATCCTCCGCTGGGGAGGGGGAATTAGGAAAGGATTTAGGGAAGGCTGGGTGGGAGCCGCTTTTTAATGTCAATTTTATTTTTTTTTTTGTAAAAAAAATCGAATTTCACGCCGGAATAATTTAATGTTATCGCCACGTTTTTTATTGCCTCCCCTTTAATTATTGTAATTATGTGTCACTCGCAATACGGAGCGTCCTTGGCGACGAGTGGCAGGCGAGGAGAATGAAATTCCTCCGCTGCCTCGGGGGGGAAAAAAAAATAAATAAAAATAATAAATAAATTTTTTTAAAAATTAAAAAAAATTAAAAAAAGAAGAAAAAAAGAGAAAAAAAATTTAAAATATATTAAAAAAAAAAGGGGGGGAAAGGGCGAAAAAAAAGGAAAAAAAAGGGAAATAAAAGGGAAAAAAAAAGAGGATTTTTTTTTAAAGACTGGAAAAAGGAGGAAGGCAGGGAAAAAAGAAAAATAAGAGACGGAAATGAAAAGGAAATTAATTAATTAAAGTTTTTTTCCCCCTTCCCCCCCCGAATTTCTGAGAGTTTTTGATCCCCCCCAAAATTCCCCGCGGGTCAAGAAAAATCGCGCAGCTCAAGAGAGGAAGAGGAAAATCCTAAAAATCAACCTGGAATATTTTTTTTTGGTTTTTATTTTCTTTTTTTCTCACTCATTTTTCCTTTCAGGATTTTTTTTTTTTTTGGTTTTTTGGGTTTTTTTTTTTTCCCCTTTCTCTTTCCAAGAGAGCGACAAGAGAAGCGAAGGAAATCTCGATTTTTTTTTTTTTTTTCTGCCGGAACAAGCGCCCCAAAAAAGAAAAAAAAAAAAACCAAAATATTTTCATTTCTCCAACTCCCGGGAACCCTCAGAGACTTCGCGGCCGCCCCAAAAATCTTCATCCCAAACTTCTCCACGCCAAAATCCCAAAGATTTTTCCCCCAAAAAAAAACCCCAAAAAATCCCCCCCAAAAAAATTCAGCGAACGCAGGAACGCGGATGGGAAAAGCCGGAGCGGCCCAGGAACCCACCGCGATTTTTTTAAAAATAAAAAGAAATTTTTTTTTTTTCAGTTTTTTCGTTTTTAAAAGCGAAAGCGACGCAGAACGGAGCGAAGTGCCGGGGATTAATTTGAATTTTTTTTTTTTTTTTTAATTTTTAAATTTTTTTTTTTTTTTTGGAGGGAACCGGACACCCCCCCCCAAAAAAAAAAATAAAATAAAAAAACAACTCGAAGTTGTCATATCGCGACGCGGCCGGCAGGTGGCGCGCTCCGCCCAGGCGGGGGGGGGAAAAAAAGCGAATTTTTTTTTTTTAATTATTTTTTTTTTTTTCTTTTTTTTTTTTTCTTTTTTTTTTTTTTTGGGGGGGTGGGGGGGAGAGGTGGGGGAAGCGAAGGAGCCTAAAAAAAAACCGAGCTCGGCGCTCTCGTCATTATTTGCGAGCGCGGAGCGTGAATTCCGCTCTTGAGGTCACCGGCGACAATTTACGAGTGGTCAACAAAAAAGCACGTGACTCCCAAAAGGCGCACCCCAACCCCCACCCCCAACCCCTCCCCCAACCCCCACTTTCCTCATATTTGGCCAAAAAAAAAAAAAAAAAAAAAAAAAGAAGCGGCGAGCACGGTGCCGTGGTTATAATTCGTTAATACGTCATCAATCCTGCGAGCGCGGGGGGTTACGGCCACAAATCAAAAAAAAAAATAAGGTGAAGAAGAAAATAAAGAGGAAAAAAGAAAAAGAGAGAGAGAAAAAAAGAGAGAGAGAAAAAAAGAGAGAGAGAAAAAAAGAGAGAGAGAAAAAAAGAGAGAGAGAAAAAAAGAGAGAGAGAGAAAAAAAGAGAGAGAGAAAAACAAAAAGAGAGGGAGAGAGAGAGAGATAAAATATAACTCCCCCTACCAGGAAAAAAAAAAAAAAAAAAGGAGAAAACCTCCCCCACCCCCCCCCCCAAAAAAAAAAAAAAAAAAAAAAGAAAAGGAGAAAAAAAAAAAAAAAAAAAAATCACCCGAATGAGCTCGTACTTTGGAAACTCGTTCTCAGGGCGCTTCCCCGGCGGCCCCGAGTGTTATGGGGCCGGCAGTTCGCTGAGCGGCTCCTGTCGCGACAGCGCCATGCACTGCGGCTCCCGCGGCGGCCTCGAGCTGAGCGCGGCCCGCGGCCCCTGCGCGCCGCGCAACCCCCGCGCTCCCTTCGCCGCGGGCTGCTCTTTATCCTCCCCTCCTCCTCCTCCTCCTCCTCCTCTTCATCCTCCTCTTCTTCATCATCATCATCCTCCTCATCCTCATCCTCATCCCGGCCGCTCCGAGGCGGCGGAGGCGGCGCCCGCCGGGGACCGCGCGGCGTTCGCGGACAGCGCAGGCGAGCGCGGAGCGGCGCGGGCTGAGCCCGGCGCGACACCCGCGGCGGCGGCGGCGGCGGAACCGCAGATATTCCCTTGGATGAGGAAGCTGCACGTCAGCCACGGTACGGCCGCTGCTCCTGCTGCTCCTGCTTCTCTGCCCCCTTTGCTTGGTTTTTTTTTCCTTTTTTTTTTTTCTCTTTTTTTCCTATTTTTTTTTCTATTTTTTCCTATTTTTTTCCTATTTTTTTCCTATTTTTTTCCTATTTTTTTTCTATTTTTTTCTATTTTTTCCTATTTTTTTTCTATTTTTTTCCTATTTTTTTCCTATTTTTATTGCCGATTCCCTCCCCCCCTTCTCCTTTTTTCCTCTCCGTTCCTCGCTAATTCCCCCTCCTTTTTTATTTTATTTTATTTTATTTTATTTTATTTTATTTTATTTTATTTTATTTTATTTTATTTTATTTTATTTTATTTCATTTCATTTCATTTTCTTTTCTTTTCTTTTCTTTTCTTTTCTTTTCTTTTCTTTTCATTCATTTTATTTTATTTTATTTCATTTCATTTCATTTCATTTCATTTCATTTCATTTCACTTCATTTTATTTCATTTCACTTCATTTCATTTCATTTCATTTCATTTTCTTTTATTTTATTTCATTTCATTTCATGTCATTTCATTTTATTTTATTATTTATTTTCTCCCCTCCTCCTCCCCTTGTCCCCTCGCCCTCTCTCCTCTCCCTTTTATTCCTTTGATGGGAATCGCAGCTTTTTTTTTTTTAATTTTAATTTTTATTATTATTATTATTTATTTTCTCCCCCTCCTCCTCCCCTTGTCCCCTCGCCCTCTCTCCGCTCCCTTTTATTCCTTTGATGGGAATCGCAGCTTTTTTTGCTTTTTTTTCTTTTTTTTTTTTTTTTTCTTTTTTTTCTTTTTTTCTTTTTTTTCTTTTCTTTTTCTTTTCTTTTTCTTTTTCTTTTTTTTAATTGCTTTTGTATTTCTCGCTCCGAAGGCGCCTGGGAAAAGGTTTGGGGTGGGGGGGGGTGGGAATCGCTCTGATTTTATTTTATTTCATTTTAGTTTCGTTCTCCTCGCCCCCTAACCCGCCGCTCTTTTTTTTTTAAATTATTATTATTATTATTTATTATTTTAAAAGCTTTTCAGCGGATGAGAGGTGAGAAGGTGAATTAAAAATTTGAGTTGCTCGCCGTGGGGAGGGTGGAAAAAAATGAGGATTAAAATGGAATTATCGGCGCAGATGGGGCTGTTTGGTTTTTTTTTTTTTTTTTCACGATCAAAACCCAAAAAAATATAAAATATAAAATATAAAATATAAAATATAAAATATAAAATAAAAATAAAATAAATCACCTTCTCCCCGACCTCATCTCTGCTCAATTTAGTGCTGGGGCACTAAACCTGCCAAGAGCCGCAGGAGGGAGCGGAAAATAATAATAATAATAATTAAAAAAAATAGATAAATAATAATAAATAATGATAATAATAAAAAAATAAAAGAGGACAGAAATTCCCAGACCTCTCTTGGCCGGGAAAATTGATGGATGTGGAGTCAGGTCCGGAGGGGCCAAGTCTGGGGGGATTTTACACGTGCGGGAAAGGGGAGGGTGGAAAAAAATAAAAAAAAACCAATAAAACAATAAAACAATAAAAAGAGAGAAGAGGGAGGGTGGAAATGATTTAATTTGGGGGGGAAATCGCAGCTTTGATGTATTTAACCTTAAAAAAAAAAGAGAGAGAAAAAGGGAAAAGGGAGCAGCGCGAGAAATCGGCTGAAAAATCGGAATAACCGAGGAGAAGTGTTGGAAAAAAAGGTAGAAAAAGAGGGGGGAAAAAATAGGGAAAAATAGGGAAAAAATCGGAATAATCGAGAAAAAATATAGGACAAAAGGTAGAAAAGGAGGAGAAAAAATCGGAAAAAATCGGAAAAAATCGGAAAAAATCGGAAAAAATAGGGAAAAAATAGGGAAAAATAGGGAAAAATAAGGGAAAAATGGGGAAAAAATAGGAAAAAATAGGGAAAAAATAGGGAAAAATAAGGAAAAATAGGGAAAAAATAAATAGGGAAAAATAGGGAAAAATTAGGGAAAAATAGGGAAAAATTAGGGAAAAATAGGGAAAAAATAAATAGGGAAAAAATAGGGAAAAATAGGGAAAAATAGGGAAAAATTAGGGAAAAAATAGGGAAAAAATCGGAAAAAATCGGGAAAAAATAGGGAAAAATAGGGAAAAAATAGGGAAAAAATGGGGAAAAAATAGGGGAAAAATCGGGAAAAATCGGGAAAAAATAGGGAAAAAATAGGGAAAAATGGGGAAAAACAGGGAAAAAATAGGGAAAAATTAGGGAAAAATAGGGAAAAATAGGGAAAAATTAGGGAAAAAATAGGGAAAAATCGGAAAAAATCGGGAAAAAATCGGGAAAAAATCGGGAAAAAATGGGGAAAAAATAAATAGGGAAAAATAGGGAAAAATTAGGGAAAAAATAGGGAAAAAATAGGGGAAAAATCGGAAAAAATAGGGAAAAAAATAGGGAAAAATAGGAAAAAATTAGGGAAAAATAGGGAAAAAATAGGGAAAAAATCGGGAAAAAATGGGGAAAAATAGGGAAAAAATGGGGAAAAATCGGGAAAAGTAGGGAAAAAATAGGGAAAAAATCGGAAAAAATAGGGAAAAATAGGGAAAAAATAGGGAAAAATCGGAAAAAATCGGGAAAAAATCGGGAAAAAAATGAAAAAAAATTTCCAACTGGGCGCTGTTGTTCTCCAGACATGACTGGACCGGACGGGAAGAGGGCGAGGACCGCGTACACCCGGTACCAGACGCTGGAATTGGAGAAGGAATTCCATTTTAACCGGTACCTGACGAGGAGGAGGAGGATCGAGATCGCGCACTCGCTGTGCCTGAGCGAGCGCCAGATCAAAATCTGGTTCCAGAACCGCCGCATGAAATGGAAAAAGGATAATAAACTGAAAAGTATGAGCTTGGCTTCGGCGGGTAGCGCGTTTCAACCGTGAAAAGTTAAAAAAAAAAAAAAAAATTCCAAAAAAAAAAAAAAAAAAAAATTCAATATATCGTCCGGGAGAGAGAGAGAGAGAGAGAGAGGGGAAGAACAAGGAAAGAAAGATAAAAATTCCAAAAATAAAAATAAAAAAATTCAATATGTCATCCGGGAGAGAGAGAGGGGAACTACAAGAAAAAAAAGATAAAAATTAAAAAAAAAAAAAGTAATAAAATAAATATATCGTCCGGGAGAGAGAGGGGAATAACAAGAAAAAAAGGATAAAAATTTAAAAAAAAAAAAAAAATCGTCCGGGAGAGAGAGGGGAATAACAAGAAAAAAAGGATAAAAATTAAAAAAAAAAAAAAATCAGTATATCGTCCGGGAGAGAGAGAGAGAGAGGGGAATAACAAGAAAAAAAGGATAAAAATTAAAAAAAAAAAAAAAAAAATCAGTATATCGTCCGGGAGAGAGAGAGAGAGAGGGGAATAACAAGAAAAAAAAGATAAAAATTAAAAAAAAAAAAAAAAATCGTCCGGGAAAGAGAGAGAGAGAGAGGGGAGCAACAAGGAAAAAAAAAGAAAAAAAAAAAAAAATTCTCCAGGAGAGAGAGAGAGAGGAGAAAAACAACAAGAAAAAAAAAGATAAAAATTAAAAAAAAAAAAAAATTCTCCAGGAGAGACAGAGAGAGAGAGAGAGGAAAACAACAAAAAAGATTAAAAAAAAAAAAATATTCCCCAGGAGAGAGAGAGAGAGAGGAGAAAAACAACAAAAAAAGATAAAAATTAAAAAAAAAAAATTAAAAAAATATTCCCCAGGAGAGAGAGAGAGAGAGAGAGGAGAAAAACAACAAAAAAAGATAAAAATTAAAAAAAAAAAAAATTAAAAAAAATATTCCCCAGGAGAGAGAGAGAGGAGAACAACAAGAAAAAAACCATAAAAATTTAAAAAAAAAAAAAAAAATTCTCCAGGAGAGAGGGAAAGAGAGGAGAACAACAAGAAGAAAAAGATAAAAATTAAAAAAAAAAAAAAAATTCAAAAAAAAAAAAAATATCCTCCAGGAGAGAGAGAGAGACAGGGGGCAACAACAACAACCAAAAAAATATAAAAATTAAGAAAAAAAAATCCAGAAGAAGGGGGTGATGATGAGGATGAAGAAGAAGGGGGAAAAAAAGTGGATAAAAAATAATGAAATAAATTAATAATCTGAATTTCGGAGCGCCGTGCAGTGAGGCACCTTCTTGTCGGCATGTGGTTGATTTATTCTAAAAAAAAAACCAAAAAAAAACCCCAAAATAACAAAAAAAAAAATCAAAATATTAAAACCCCAAACCCGGCTCGTGTTGGTTTATCCCAGCACGGAGCTCGTGTCACTTTTTAGTTCGTGTTGTTAAATTTTTATTTTTTATTTTTTAAAGAGAGAGAGAGAGAGAAAAAAAAAAAAAAAAAAAAAAAGGAAAAAAAAAAAAATTAATTAAATTTTTCTTTCCAGATGCTCCTCCCGCTCTCGGTGTTCTTGGTGTTTGTGTCTCTCGATGCTTTTTTTTTTTTTTTGGGGAAAATTGTGTTCTGTGATTTTTTTTTTTCGATGTTCTAACTTATTTATAAATCCAGAACTGATCCGCGCCTTTATTTGTTGGGATTTTCTCTTTTTTTTTTTTTTTTTTTTCCCCCACCCCTCTCTCCCCTATATTTTTATTTTTTTTAATTTTTTTTTTTTTTTTTAGTTTATCGCTTTTGGGTGAGTTCATCTCTACCTAAGCGAAAATCGGGGGTTGCTGAAGAGAAAAAAAAAAAAAAAAAATTAAAAAAATTAAAAAGTCTTTAAAAAGATGAACAAAAATGGGAAAAACAGGGGGGAAAAAGGAAAAAAAAAAGCAAAAAAAAAGCAAAAAAAAGCAAAAAAATAAAGCAGCAACTCTGTATTTTTCTGTCTTAAAATTGTCCAATTTGTGTTTTAATCCAAACTCCAGGCCGGGATTTTTAATCCCAGCCTAAAAATTCCGAGAGGTGGGGTGAAGAAAAAAATAAAAAAATAATTATAATAATTAAAAAAAAAAAAAAAAAGGAAGAAAATCTCGATAAAGCGGGAAGGAATTGACGCTGGAGCGCTCTGGATATTTGTAAATATTCGAAATATTTCTGCCGTGAGTTGTAGGAGTAGTGGGCAGAGTGAATGCGATGTTCTGTGTTTTAAAAATACAAAAAAAAAAAAATTAATAATAATAATAATAATAATAATAATGGCATTTGTCATGTCTGGTAGTTCTCGGCCGTTAAAAAAAAAAAAAAAAAACAAAAAAAAACAAAAAAGAAAAATTATAAAAAAAAGCTTTTTTTTTGTATTTGTTTGTAGCTTTACTCCGATTCCAATAAACGTTTTTTTCTCCCCCGACTCTCCAAGGCTCCCGGTCGTATTTTTAAATCTCGATCCCCTTTTCCCAAAAAAATAAAATAAAATAAAATAAAATAAAATAAAATAAAATAAAATAGAATAAAATGAAATAAAATAGAATAAAATAAAATAAAATAAAATAGAATAAAATGAAATAAAATAGAATAAAATAAAATAAAATAGAATAAAATAAAATAGAATAAAATAAAATAAAATAAAATAAAATAAAATAAAATAAAATAAAATTAAATTAAATAAAATTAAATTAAATTAAATTAAATTAAATTAAATTAAATTAAATTAAATTAAAATATCTACGAAATTCTTCAAAGCCCGGCAGCTCCTCGACCTCTCCCGGGCAGCAGAAACGGCGCAGAAAAATCGCAGAAAAATCGCAGAAAAATTGCACAGAAATTTCACAGAAACGGCGCAGGAATGGCAGAGAAATCGCGCAGAAATCGCGCAGAAACGGCGCAAAAAGTCGCGCAGAAAACCGCGCGGAAACGGCGCAGAAAATCGCTCGTAAATCGCTCCAAAATCGCTCGTAAATCGCCTAAAATTGCTCGAAATCGCTCGTAAATCGTCTGAAATTGCCTAAAATCGCCTGAAATCGCTCAAAAATCGCCTAAAATTGCTCATAAATCGCCTGAAATTGCCTAAAATCGCTCATAAATCGCTCAAAATCGCTCAAAAATCGCCTAAAATCGCCCATAAATCGCGTAAAATTGCCTGAAATCGCCTGAAATGACTCAAAAATTGCCCAAAATCGCCTAAAAATGCTCAGAAATCGCTCGCAAATCGCTCGTAAATCGCTCATAAATCGCCTGAAATTGCCTGAAATCGCTCCAAAATTGCCTAAAATCGCCTGAAATTGCCTAAAATCGCTCATAAATCGCCCAAAATCGCTCATAAATCGCCTAAAATCGCTCGTAAATCGCCTAAAATCGCTCATAAATCGCCTGAAATCGCTCATAAATCGCTCAAAATCGCTCAAAAATCGCCTAAAATCGCCCATAAATCGCGTGAAATCGCCTGAAATCGCTCCAAAATTGCCTAAAATCGCCTGAAATGACTCAAAAATTGCCCAAAATCGCCTAAAAATGCTCATAAATCGCTCGCAAATCGCTCGTAAGTCGCTCATAAATCGCCTGAAATCGCTCCAAAATTGCCTAAAATCGCTCATAAATCGCTCAAAACCGCTCGTAAATCGCCTAAAATCGCTCATAAATCGCCTGAAATTGCTCGTAAATCGCCTAAAATTGCCTAAAATCGCCTGAAATTACTCAAAAATTGCCCAAAATCGCCTAAAAATGCTCAGAAATCGCTCGCAAATCGCTCGCAAATCGCTCATAAATCGCTCATAAATCGCCTAAAAATCGCCCCAAATCGCTCGTAAATCGCCCGAAATTGCCCAAAATCGCCCGAATTCGCCCCAAAATCTCCCCAAATCTCAGCCCCTCCCCCCCCCCGCTCCGTCACCCCCAAACCCGCCGGGATTCGCCCCAAAAATCCCCCGGGAGGTTTCGAAGCCGCTCCCGACTTTTGTTTTTTTTGGATAAAATTTATTATTTTTATGATTTTTATTTTTTTTTTTTTTCCCCTCCACCTCTCTCGTTCGTTCTCTTGCCGAGAATAGAGAGAGAGAGAGGGAAAGGGGGAGAAAAAAAAATAAAATAAAATAAAAGAATTCAAAGAAATTTGTCCAAAAAATCACATTTTTAAAAGGGCAAAACCCGAGCCTAAACTGAGCTGCGGAGGATTCCCAAAGCACGAAAATAAATCCGATTTTTCTGCGCCCAAAGCCGAGTTTTTATTAAAACATGAAGATAAACCCGATTTTTCCGTGCCCAAAGCCGAGCTTTTATTTAAAGCACTGAGTTAAATCCGATTTTTCTGCGCCCAAAGCCGAGTTTTTATTAAAACGTGAAGATAAACCCGATTTTTCCGCGCCCAAAACCGAGCTTTTATTTAAAGCACTGAGTTAAATCCGATTTTTCTGCGCCCAAAGCCGAGTTTTTATTAAGATCACCAAGATAAATCCGATTTTTCTGCGCCCAAAGCCGAGTTTTTATTAAGATCACCAAGATAAATCTGATTTTTCTGCACCCAAAGCCGAGTTTTTATTAAAACATGAAGATAAACCCGATTTTTCCGCGCCCAAAACCGAGTTTTATTAAGATCACCAAGATAAATCCGATTTTTCTGCGCCCAAAGCCGGGCTCTGCTCTTCGTGCCGGGTTTAGCAAAGCCCGGTTTAACCACGGAAATCTCAATTTCTGTCACAGCGCAAATTCACCGCTCGGCTGGGCCGGGGAGCCGGGCTTAAAATTCCGCTTAAAACTCCGCTTAAAACTCAGCTTAAAACTCAGCTTAAAACTCAGCTTAAAACTCAGTTTAAAACTCAGTTTAAAACTGAGTTTATAACTCAACCGAAAGGTCGGTTTAAAACTCGGCTTGAAACAACTCCGATTAAAACTCAGCTTAAAACTGAGTTTATAACTCAGTTTACAACTCAGCTTAAAACTCAGTTTACAACTCAGTTTAAAGCTCAGTTTACAACTCAGTTTAAAGCTCGGTTTACAACTCAGCTTAAATCTCGGTTTACAACTCAGTTTAAAACTCAGTTGAAAACTCGGTTTAAAACAACTCGGCTTAAAATTCATCTTAAATCTCGGCTCAAAACTCAGTTGAAAACTCGGTTTAAAACTCGGTTTAAAACTCGGTTTAAAGCTCGGTTTACAACTCAGCTTAAATCTCGGTTTAAAACAACTCGGCTTAAAATTCATCTTAAATCTCGGCTCAAAAAGTTGAAAACTCGGCTTAAAACTCGGCTTAAAACTCGGTTTGCAACTCGGCTTAAAACTCGGTTTAAAACTCGGTTTACGACTCGGTTTAAAACTCGGTTCACAACTCGGCTTAAATCTCGGTTTAAAACAACTCGGCTTAAAATTCATCTTAAATCTCGGCTCAAAACTCAGTTGAAAACTCGGTTTAAAACTCGGCTTAAAACTCGGTTTAAAACTCGGCTTAAATCTCGGTTTAAAACAAGTCGGCTTAAAATTCATCTTCAATTTCGGCTTAAAAGCCGGTTCAAATCTCAATTTCAAACTCAATTTACAACTGGGTTTCAATCTCGGTTCAAAGCTCGGTTTAAAGCTCGGGTTTAAGTCGCTCGGGGTTTTAGGCGCGCCAAGGAAAGTTTGAGCTCGGAACTTACCAAACTTAATCTGGGCTCTCCTTTAAGGGGTTGGGACAGGGAGGAGAGGACGGGGCTGGAACGTCCCAAAAAAAAAAAATCCCCACTTGGATTAAATTAATTTTGTTTTTTGTTTGTTTTTTTTTTAAATCGTAATTTTTAGATTTTTTTGTATATTTTTTTTTTCCTGTAGAAATAAGTAAGTAAATAAATAAGTAAATAAATAAATAAGTAAATAAATAAATAAGTAAATAAATAAATAAGTAAATAAATAAATAAATGTAGACATCAATGTATAAGGAAATAAATAAAGAAATTAATGTATAAGGAAATAAATAAAGAAATAAATAGATAAAGAAATAGAGAAATAAATAGATAAAGAAATGGATAGAGAAATAAATAGATAAAGAAATAAACAGATAAAGAAATAGATAAAGAAAAAATATATAGATAAAGAAATAAATAGAGAAAGAAAGAGAGAAAGAAAGAAATATGTAAAGAAATAAATATAGAAAGAAATAAATATAGAAAGAAATAAATATATAAAGAAATAAATATATAAAGAAAGAAAGAAAGAAATAAATTGAGAAATAGACAAATAAACAGATAAAGAAATAAATGGATAAAGAATTAAATAGAAAAAGAAATAGATAAAGAAATAAATAGAAAAATAAATAAATAAATAAATAAATATATAAAGAAATAAATAAAGAAATAAATAGTTAGAAATAAATAAATATATAGAAATAAATAAATAGATAGAAATAAATGAATATAGAAAGAAAGAAAGAAAGAAAGAAAGAAAGAAATATAGAAATAAATATAGAAAGAAATAAATATGGAAAGAAATAAATATAGAAATAAATGAATACAGAGAAAAATAAATATAGAAAGAAATAAATATAGAAAGAAATATGGAAAGAAATAAATATAGAAAGAAATAAATAGAGAAAAAAATATATAGAAAAAATATAGAAAAAAAATATAGAAATAAATAAATATAGAAAAAATAAAGATAAAAAAATAAATATAGAAATAAATAAATATAGAAAGAAATAAATATAGAAAAAATAAAGATAAAAAAATAATATAGAAAGAAATATAGAAATAAATAAATATAGAAAAAAATAAATATAGAAAAAAATAAATATAGAAAGAAATAAATATAGAAAAAAATAAATATAGAAAAAAATAAATATAGAAAAAAATAAATATAGAAAAAAATAAATATAGAAAGAAATAAATATAGAAAAAAATAAATATAGAAAGAAATAAATATAGAAAAAAAATAAATATAGAAAAAATAAAAAAAAAATAAATATAGAAAAAATAAATATAGAAAAAAATAAATATAGAAATAAATAAATATAGAAAAAAATAAATATAGAAAAAAATAAATATTAAAAATAAATATAGAAATAAATAAATAACTAAATCAATAAATCCAGCTATGGATATAGAATTATTTTTTTAAAAAAGGCCCTTTTAACTCAATAAAAGACCAGCACTAAAGTGTGGGAAGGGCCCGGGGCCCGTCCGGAGACTTTGGCGGATTCTCGCGCTCAGTTGGGCGGTAAAAACGCGCCCGGCCCGGCCCGGCCCCGCCATTGGCTGCCCCGGGTCACGTGGGCGCCGGAAAGTGAAAGTTTGGCGCTTCCGGGGAAAGTTGGCAAAGCGCGGGATGGGCGGGAAGGCGGGAACCGGGAATTGGAAATGAAATAAAATAAATGGAGAAATAAATAAAGGAGAAAAGGAAAAAATAAAGAAATGAATGAAGGAGAAAAGGAAAAGAAATAAAGGAAAAAAAGAAAAAATAAAGAAATGAATAAAGGAGAAAAGGAAAATAAATAAAGGAAAAAAAGAAAAAATAAAGAAATAAATAAAGGAGAAAAGGAAAAAAAGAAATAAAGGAAAAAAGAAAAAATAAAGAAATAAATAAAGGAGAAAAGGAAAATAAATAAAGGAAAAAAAGAAAAAATAAAGAAATAAATAAAGGAGAAAAGGAAAATAAATAAAGGAAAAAAAGAAAAAATAAAGAAATAAATAAAGGAGAAAAGGAAAATAAATAAAGGAAAAAAAGAAAAAATAAAGAAATAAATAAAGGAGAAAAGGAAAATAAATAAAGGAAAAAAAGAAAAAATAAAGAAATAAATAAAGGAGAAAAGGAAAAAAAGAAAAAAAGGAAAAAAAGAAAAAAAAAAGAAATAAAAAAAGGAGAAAAGGAAAAAAAGAAATAAAGGAAAAAAAGAAAAAATAAAGAAATGAATAAAGGAGAAAAGGAAAAAAAGAAATAAAGGAAAAAAAGAAAAAATAAAGAAATAAATAAAGGAGAAAAGGAAAATAAATAAAGGAAAAAAAGAAAAAAAAAAAAAATAAAAAAAGAAAAAAAAAAAAAAAAAAAAAGGAAAAAAAAAAAAAAAAAAGAAATAAATAAAGGAGAAAAGGAAAATAAATAAAGGAAAAAAAGAAAAAATAAAGAAATAAATAAAGGAGAAAAGGAAAAAAAAAGGAAAAAAAGAAAAAATAAAGGAAAAAAAAGAAAAAAAGAAAGGAAAAAATAAAGGAAAAAAAGGAAAAAAAAGAAAAAAGAAAAAATAAATAAATAAAGGAAAAAAGAAAAATGAATAAATAAATAAATAAATAAAGGAAAAAAGAAAAACAAATAAATAAAGGAAAAAATAAATAAAGGAAAAAAGGGAAAAAATTAAATAAATAAAGGAAAAAAGAAAAAATAAATAAAGGAAAAAAAGAAAAAATAAATAAAGAAAAAAAATAAATAAATAAAGGAGAAAAGGAAAAAAGAAATAAATAAAGGAAAAAAAATAAAGGAAAAAAGAAAAAAATAAATAAAGGAAAAAAGAAAAAATAAATAAAGGAAAAAGGGGAAAAAATTAAATAAATAAAGGAGAAAAGGAAAAAAATTAAATAAATAAAGGAAAAAAATAAATAAAGGGAAAAAAGAAAAAATAAATAAAGGAAAAAAAGAAAAAATAAATAAATAAAGAAAAAAAGAAAAAAACGAAAAAAGAAAAAAGAAAAAAGGAAAAGAAAAAAAGGAAAAAAAAAAAAGAAAAAAAAGAAAAAAGAAAAAGAAAAAAAGAAAAAAGAAAAAAGAAAAAAGAAAAAAACGGGTTGTAAAATGAAATAATAAATGAGTTTACGGGATTTGAAAAGAATATAAAGTGGGTAGCAGCAGCGAAAAAATTCGAATTAAAGAAAAGTTCGAATTAAAAAAAATTCAAATTAAAACAAAACCGAATTAAAAAAAATTCTAATTAAAAAAATTCTAATTAAAAAAATTCTAATTAAAAAAAGAATTAAAAAAAAATTCGAATTAAAAAAAATTCTAATTAAAAAAATTCTAATTAAAAAAATTCAAATTAAAAAAAAAGAATTAAAAAAAATTCGAATAAAAAAATGGAAATTAAAAAAGTTGAAATAAAAAAACAAATTTAAGAAATTCAAATTAAAAAATTGAAATGAAAAAAATTCAGATTAGAAAAATTCTAATAAAAATTTTTTTAAAAATTCAAATTAAAAAAAATTAAATTAACAAAAATTCAAATGAAAAAAATGCTAATAAAAAAATTCAAATAAAAAAATCCAAATTAAAAACAATTCTAATTTAAAAAATCAAATTAAAAAAAATCAAATTAAAAAAATTCAAATTAAAAAAATTTAATTTAATTCAGTTTAATTTAATTTAATTTTATGGCAGAGGGGTCTTCAGTGCCTCAAGGTAATGCTGGAATATGATTTGTTCTAAAAAAAAAAATTAATTAATTAATTAATTAATTAATTAATTAATTCAGGGTTTTGGGGAGATTTTCAACCAAACTTTGGCTTGGAATTGGTTCAGCACAAACTCCCGGGCCCGACAGGGAAAAAAGTGGGAAAAGGGAGGAAAAAATGGGAAAAATTGGGGAAAAAATTGAATTTTCCTGTTCCATCCTTCCCTGGCAGTGTGAAAATGGGAAGGAAAAAATGGGAAAAATTTGGTAAAAATTGAATTTTCCTGTTCTATCCTTACCTGGAAGTGTGGAAAATGAGGGAAAAAATGGGAAAATTTTGGTAAAAATTCAATTTTTTTTAGTTCCATTCTGTCCTGGTGGGGATTTGAGTGTGGAAAACGAGGAAAAAATGAAAATATTTTGGTTAAATTTGAATTTTCCTGTTCCATCTGGCCCGGTGGGGATTTGAGTGTGGAAAAGGAGGAAAAAATGGGAAAAATTTGGTAAAAAATTGAATTTTCCTGTTCCATCCTTACCTGGCAGTGTGGAAAATGAGGGAAAAATGGGAAAATTTTGGTAAAAATTCAATTTTTTTTTAGTTCCATTCTGGCCTGGTGGGGATTTGAGTGTGGAAAAGGAGGAAAAAATGGAAAAAATTTGGTAAAAAATTGAATTTTCCTGTTCCATCCTTCCCTGGCAGTGTGGAAAATGAGGGAAAAAATGGGAAAATTTTGGTAAAAATTCAATTTTTTAGTTCCATTCTGTCCTGGTGGGGATTTGAGTGTGGAAAAGGAGGAAAAAATGGAAAAAATTTGGTAAAAATTCAATTTTCCTGCTCCATCCCTCCCTGGCAGTGTGAAAATGGGAAGGAAAAAATGGGAAAAATTTGGTAAAAATTCAATTTTTTTAGTTCCATTCTGGAATGGTGGGGATTTGAGTGTGGAAAACGAGGGAAAAATGGAAAAAATTTGGTAAAAAATTGAATTTTCCTGTTCTATCCTTCCCTGGCAATGTGGAAAATGAGGGAAAAAATGGGAAAATTTGGGTAAAAATGGAATTTTCCAGCCCCACCTTTCCCTGGCAGGTGGCCCAGGGGGATTTTGAGGTGACTCTGGGAATTTTTGGGGTTTTTTCCCCTCATTTTTCCATTTTCTTTCCCTTGATTTATTTAATTTTTTTCCCCACACATTCGGTGGATACGTGTCCGTCTCTTTTTTAAAAAAAAAAATTATTATTTTTTCTTTTTTTTTTTTTTAATTTTTTTATTTTTTTTTCTCTTTTTTAAAAAAATTATTATTTTTTCTCTTTTTTAAAAATTTTTTTAAATTATTTTTTGTCATTTTTAAAGATTTTTTTATTATTTTTTCTCTCTTAAAAAAAAATTTTATTATTTTTTTCTCTCTTTTTAAAAAAATTTTATTATTTTTTCTCTTTTTTTAAATTTTTTTTTATTATTTTTTGTCATTTTTTAAGATTTTTTTATTATTTTTCTCTCTTTTTAAAAAAAAATTATTATTTTTTCTCTTTTTTTTAAATTTTCTTTTATTATTTTTTGTCATTTTTTAAGATTTTTTATTATTTTTCTCTCTTTTAAAAAATTTTTTTATTATTTTTTCTCTCTCTTTTTAAAAAAAATTTTATTATTTTTTTCTCTTTTTTAAAAATTTTTTTAAATTCTTTTTTGTCATTTTTTAAGATTTTTTTATTATTTTTCTCTCTTTTAAAAATTTTTTTTATTATTTTTTCTCTGTTTTAAAAAAAATTTTATTATTTTTTCTCTTTTTAAAAAATTTTTTTAAATTATTTTTTGTCATTTTTTAAGATTTTTTATTATTTTTCTCTCTTTTAAAAATTTTTTTTATTATTTTTTCTCTCTCTTTCTAAAAAAAATTTTATTATTTTTTCTCTTTTTTAAAATTTTTTTTAATTACTTTTTGTCATTTTTTAAAGATTTTTTATTATTTTTCTCTCTTTTAAAAAATTTTTTTATTATTTTTTCTCTCTCTTTTTAAAAAAAATTTTATTATTTTTTCTCTTTTTAAAATTTTTTTTTTAATTATTTTTTGTCATTTTTTAAGATTTTTTATTATTTTTCTCTCTTTTAAAAAATTTTTTTATTATTTTTTCTCTCTTTTTAAAAAAAATTTTATTATTTTTTTCTCTTTTTTTTTTTTTTTAATTATTTTTTATCTCTACTTTCTTTTTTTTTTTTTCCCTCTCTCCTTCTTTCCCACACTTTGAAATTTTTGGAATTTTTTGTTTTCCATCCTCAGCTGAACCCTGGGAAAAATTTGGGAATTTTTTTTATTTTATTTTATTTTTATTTTTATTTTTTTATTCCCCCCTAAAAAAAATTTGGGGAAATTTGGGATTTGTGACGGTTTTGGGGAATCTGCTCGTTCTTCACCAACTCAAAAAAAAAAAAAAAATTTAATTTTTTTCTTAATTCCCAAATCTGAGCAAAAAAATTTGGGATGTGCCCGGACCCCAAAAATTTCCTATTCCCAAAATTTCCTGGTCCCAAAATTTCCCGTTCCCAAAATTTCCCGTTCCCAAAATTTCCTGTTCCCAAAATTTCCCGTTCCCAAAATTTCCCGTTCCCAAAAAAGCAAATTTTGGGATTTTTCAGTGGGGTTTTTATTTATGGGATTTTAATTTATGGGAGTTTTATTTATGGGATTTTAGTTTATGGGATTTTAATTTATGGGAATTTTATTTATGGGATTTTAATTTATGGGATTGTTTATTTATGGGATTTTTATTTATGGGATTTTATTTATGGGATTTTTATTTATGGGAATTTTATTTACGGGAATTTTATTTATGGGATTTCTATTTATGGGATTTTAATTTATGGGAATTTTATTTACAGGATTTTTATTTATGGGATTTCTATTTATGGGATTTTAATTTATGGGATTTTTATTTATGGGATTTTAATTTATGGGATTTCTATTTATGGGATTTTAATTTATGGGATTTTTATTTATGGGATTTTAGTTTATGGGATTTTTATTTATGGGATTTTTATTTATGGGATTTTTATTTATGGGAATTTTATTTATGGGATTTTTATTTATGGGATTTTAATTTATGGGATTTTAATTTATGGGATTTTATTTATGGGATTTTAATTTATGGGAATTTTATTTATGGGATTTTAATTTATGGGATTGTTTATTTATGGGATTTTTATTTATGGGATTTTATTTATGGGATTTTTATTTATGGGAATTTTATTTACGGGAATTTTATTTATGGGATTTTTATTTATGGGATTTTAATTTATGGGAATTTTATTTACGGGATTTTTATTTATGGGATTTTTATTTATGGGATTTCTATTTATGGGATTTTAATTTATGGGATTTTTATTTATGGGATTTTAATTTATGGGATTTTAATTTATGGGATTTTTAATTTATGGGATTTTTAATTTATGGGATTTTTATTTACGGGAATTTTATTTATGGGATTTTATTTATGGGAATTTTATTTATGGCATTTTTATTTATGGCATTTTTATTTATGGGGTAAAATATACGTAGATAAAAATCAGTGAGGTTTTAACTTTGGGATTTTTTAGTGGGATTTTCCAATGGGATTTTTAACTTTGGGATTTTCCAATGGGATTTTTAACTTTGGGATTTTCCAATGGGATTTTCAATGGATTTTTAGATTTGGGATTTTTTTAGTGGTGTTTTCCAATGGGATTTTTAGATTTGGGATTTTTTTTCAGTGGGATTTTAGCCATGGGATTTTTCAGTGGGATTTTATATTTGGGATTTTTTTAATGGTGTTTTCCAATGGGGATTTTAGATTTGGGATTTTTTTTTCGGTGGGATTTTTCAATGGGATTTTTCAGTGGGATTTTCCAATGGGATTTTCAGTGGATTTTTAACTTTGGGATTTTCCAATGGGATTTTTCAGTGGATTTTTAGATTTGGGATTTTTTTTAATGGTGTTTTCCAATGGGGTTTTTAGATTTGGGATTTTTTTTTCGGTGGGATTTTCCAATGGGATTTTCAATGGATTTTTATATTTGGGATTTTTTAGTGGTGTTTTCCAATTGGGGTTTTTAGATTTGGGATTTTTTTTCAGTGGATTTTTAGCCATGGGATTTTTCAGTGGGATTTTAACTTTGGGAGTTTCCAATGGGATTTTTAACTTTGGGATTTTCCAATGGGAATTTTTCAGTGGATTTTTAGATTTGGGATTTTTTAGTGTTTTCCAATGGGGTTTTTAGATTTGGGATTTTTTTTCAGTGGATTTTTAGCCATGGGATTTTTCAGTGGGATTTTAACTTTGGGATTTTCCAATGGGATTTTTAACTTTGGGATTTTCCAATGGGAATTTTTCAGTGGATTTTTAGATTTGGGATTTTTTTAATGGTGTTTTCCAATGGGGTTTTTAGATTTGGGATTTTTTTTTCGGTGGGATTTTCCAATGGGATTTTCAGTGGATTTTTAACTTTGGGATTTTCCAATGGGATTTTTCAGTGGATTTTTAGATTTGGGATTTTTCAGTGGGATTTTCCAATGGGGTTTTTAATGGAGTTTTCAGTGGATTTTTAACTTTTGGATTTTTCAGTGGGATTTTCAGCAATGGGATTTTTAATGGAGTTTTCCAATGGGATTTTTAACTTTGGGATTTTCCATGGGGGTTCTTAGCGATGGGATTTTCCAATGGGATTTTTAGTTTTAGGATTTTTGATGGAGTTTTTTAATGGGATTTTTAACTTTGGGATTTTCCAATGGGATTTTTCAGTGGATTTTTATATTTGGGATTTTCTGGTGGTGTTTTCCAATGGAGTTTTTAACTTTGGGATTTTTTTTCAGTGGATTTTTATCTATGGGATTTTCCAATGGGGTTTTTAGCCATGGGATTTTTAAAGGAGTTTTCCAATGGGATTTTTAACTTTGGGATTTTCCAATGGGGTTTTTTAGTGAAGTTTTCCAATGGGATTTTTATCCATGGGATTTTCAGTGGATTTCTATCTAAGGGATTTTCCAATGGGGTTCTCAGCTTTGGGATTTTTCAGTGGATTTTTAGCTGTGGGATTTTTTAGGGAAGTTTTCCAATGGGATTTTTATCCATGGGATTTTCCAGTGGATTTCTATGGGATTTTTCAGTGGAGATTTTATCCATGGGATTTTTCAGTGGATTTTTAGCTATGGGATTTTTTAGTGGAGTTTTCCAATGGGATTTTTATCCATGGGATTTTCTAATGGATTTCTATCTATGGGATTTTTTAGTGGAGATTTTTTCTATAGGATTTTTTTAGTGGAGATTTTATCCATGGGATTTTCCAGTGGATTTCTGTCTATGGGATTTTTTTTAGTGGAGATTTTATCCATGGGATTTTTCAGTGGATTTTTTACCTGTGGGATTTTTTAGTGGAGTTTTCCAATGGGATTTTTATCCATGGGATTTTCCAGTCGATTTTTATCCATGGGGTTTTCCAATGGGGCTCTTAGCAGTGGGATTTTTCCAGTGGATTTTTATCTGTAGGATTTTTTTTTTAGTGGAGATTTCAGCTGTGGGATTTTTCAGTGGATTTCTATCTAAGGGATTTCCCAATGGGGTTCTCAGCTTTGGGATTTTTCAGTGGATTTTTAGCTGTGGGATTTTTTAGGGAAGTTTTCCAATGGGATTTTTATCCATGGGATTTTCCAGTGGATTTCTATCCATGGGATTTTTCAGTGGAGATTTTATCCATGGGATTTTCCAATGGGGTTCTTAGCAATGGGATTTTTTCAGTGGATTTTTATCTATGGGATTTTTTAATGGATTTTTATCCATGGGATTTTCCAGTGGATTTCTATCCATGGGATTCTTTTAGTGGATTTCTATCTATGGGATTTTTTAAATGGATTTTTATCCATGGGGTTTTTCAGTGGAGATTTTATCCATGGGATTTTCCAGTGGATTTCCATTATGGGATTTTTTTAGTGGAGATTTTATCCATGGGATTGTTTTAGTGGATTTCTATCTATGGGATTTTTTAAATGGATTTTTAGCCATGGGATTTTCCAGTGGATTTCCATTATGGGATTTTTTTAGTGGAGATTTTATCCATGGGATTATTCAGTGGATTTTTTACCTGTGGGATTTTTTAGTGAAGTTTTCCAATGGGATTTTTATCCATGGGATTTTCCAGTGGATTTCTATCCATGGGATTGTTTTAGTGGATTTCTATCCATGGGATTTTTCAGTGGAGATTTTATCCATGGGATTTTCCAATGGATTTCCATTATGGGATTTTTTCAGTGGAGATTTTATCCATGGGATTTTTCGGTGAATTTTTCACCTGTGGGATTTTTTTAGCGAAGTTTTCCAATGGGATTATTATCCATGGGATTTTCCAGTCGATTTTTATCCATGGGGTTTTTCAATGGGGTTCTTAGCAATGGGATTTTTCCAGTGGATTTTTATCTATGGGATTTTTAAGTGGAGAATTTATCCATGGGATTTTTCAGTGGATTTCTATCTAAGGGATTTTCCAATGGGGTTCTCAGCTTTGGGATTTTTCATTGGATTTTTAGCTGTGGGATTTTTTGGGGAAGTTTTCCAATGGGATTTTTATCCATGGGATTTTCCAGTGGATTTTTTAATGGAGATTTTATCCATGGGATTTTCCAATGGGATTCTTAGCAATGGGATTTTTTCAGTGGATTTTTATCTATGGGATTTTTTAATGGATTTTTATCCATGGGATTTTCCAGTGGATTTCTGTCTATGGGATTTTTTTTAGTGGAGATTTTATCCATGGGATTTTTCAGAGGATTTTTACCTGTAGGATTTTTTAGTGGAGTTTTCCAGTGGGATTTTTATCCATGGGATTTTTCAGTGGATTTCTATCCATGGGATCTTTCAGTGGATTTCTATCTATGGGATTTTTAAAATGTTTTTACCAGGGTTTTCCGGGGGTTTCAATAGGGGTTTTTGGTGGAGATTTTATCAATGGGATTGTTTTAGGGTTGGTGATTTTTATCCATGGGATTTTCCAATGGATTTCCATTATGGGATTTTTTCAGTGGAGATTTTATCCATGGGATTTTTCAGTGGATTTTTCACCTGTGGGATTTTTTTAACGAAGTTTTCCAATGGGATTATTATCCATGGAATTTTCCAGTGGATTTCTATCCATGGGATTCTTTTAGTGGATTTCTATCTATGGGATTTTTTAAATGGATTTTTATCCATGGGATTTTCCAGTGGAGATTTTATCCATGGGATTTTCCAGTGGATTTCCATTATGGGATTTTTTTAGTGGAGATTTTATCCATGGGATTTTTCAGTGGATTTTTAGCTGTGGGATTTTCCAGTGGATTTCTATCCATGGGATTGTTTTAGTGGATTTATATCTATGGGATTTTTTAAATGGATTTTTAGCCATGGGATTTTCCAGTGGATTTCCATTATGGGATTTTTTCAGTGGAGATTTTATCCATGGGATTTTCCAATGGATTTTTAGCTGTGGGATTTTTTTAGTGGGGTTTTCCAATGGGATTTTTCTCCTTGGGATTTTCCAGTGGGGATTTTTGAAATCCTCTCTGAGGTGACAGCAGGTACCAGCCCTGGCCCGGAGCATCCCAGGCTCTGGAATTTTCATTTTTTAATTTTTTTTTTTTTTTAACCCCTTCCTCCCCTCCCGTCCATCCACCATTCCTACCTGCAGCATTTCCGGAGAATTTTTATTTTTGTTTTTAGGGGATTATTTTGGATTTTTTTTTAATTTTTATTTTGTTTTTCACATGCCCAAACCCTCCCCCCCTTTTATTTTTTTTTAATTTATTTTCCCTTTGTCATTGTCTCTTTTTCCGCCCTGCCAGAGCTCGCGGGCTCGGCAAACCCTTCCTAATTTTTTTTTTTTTTTTTTTTTTTTTGTAAAAAGCAGGAAAAACGAATTAAAAAAACAAATTAAACCCTGCCCAATTGTGGTGCGAAAGGAAAGGAGAGGGGAGCAAACAGGAAAGCGCAGCTCTGGCCGGAGCGGGGGCGGGAATTTTCCATTTTCCTGCCCATTTTTCATCTTTTGTGCCCCTGGCAGCGCCCGCGGCTGCAGAGCGGGAAAAACACGAAATATTCCAATCGCGGCTTGGGGCCGGGAGAGCCTCCAGGAGAGCCAAAAGCTGGCCTTAAAAGCCCTTTTTTAAAAAAAAAAATTGTTTTTATTTTTATTTTTAAATTTTTTTGGTGTTTCTGTTCATTTTTATGTTCATTTTTATTTTTATTTGTATGTTCATTTTTATTTTTATTTTTATTTTTATTTTTATTTGTATTTTTATTTTTATTTTTATTTTTATTTCTATTTATATTTCTATTTTTATTTTTATTTCTATTTATTTTTATTTTTATTTCTATTTTTATTTCTATTTCTATTTCTATTTTTATTTTTATTTCTATTTATTTTTATTTTCATTTCTATTTTTATGTTTATTTTTATTTTTATGTTTATGTTTATGTTTATGTTTATTTTTTTATTATGTTTATGTTTATTTTTATTTTTATTTTTATTTTTATTTTTATTTTTATTTTTATGTTTATGTTTATTTTTATTTCTATTTTTATTTTATGTTTATTTTTATTTTTATTTCTATTTTTATGTCCTATTTCTATTTCTATTTCTATTTCTATTTCTAATTTCTATTTCTATTTCTATTTCTATTTCTATTTCTATTTCTATTTCTATTTCTATTTCTATTTCTATTTCTATTTCTATTTCTATTTCTATTTCTATTTCTATTTCTATTTCTATTTCTATTTCTATTTCTTTTTATTTTATTTTTATTTTAATTTTAAAATTCATTTTTAATTTATTTTTTTTGTGCAGCGATATCACCAGGTTTTACGATTTTCGCCAACGCTGAAATCTGTGAATTTTTAAATTTTTTTTTTAATTTTTCCCGCCCCAAAACCGCCAAATGAGAAATCCCACCTGTCCCCGAAATAAATAAATAAATCCCATTATCCCAAACTCTTTTTTTTTATTTTGGTTTTTTTTCCCTCCTTGCCCTGCGTGTTCACCCCGAGGCTTTCCTGTCGTAAACACGGATTTGAAAGGGAAATAAAAAACCCTAAATCTTCTTTTTTTTCTTTTTTTCTTTTTTTTTTTCCCACCCCAAAGCCGAGCTCAGGTTCCTAAACCTGTCAGAGCCTTGACGAGCGTCGGGATTAATTACGACCCTCATTAAGCCGCTTTTTTTTTTTTTTTTAATTTATTTTTTTTTTATTTTTGGGGGGGAGGGGTTGGGCAGGGAGGTCCCTCCGTGCTGCCGGAGCTGCTGGAAGGTGAAAAAAAAAAAATCAAATTTCCCCCCTAAAATTCAGTTTAATTTGGGGTTTTTTCGGTTTTTTTTCAGCAAAAAAAATGAAGGAGAAGAATTTGGGAGAGTTTGGGCTCGAGGTTGCGGCGCTGCGTTTATTTTCATTTTTTATTTTCGTTTATTTTGATTTTTATTTTGATTTTTCATTTTCATTTTTTATTTTCATTTTTTTATTTTGACTTTTTATTTTCATTTTTTGTTTTCCTTTATTTTCATTTCTTATTCTCGTTTATTTTCTTTTTTTATTTCCATTGTTATTTTCATTTTTTACTTTATTTCCACATTTTATTTCCATTTGTCCGTTTTTTATTTCCATTCCTTTTCATTTTTTATTTCCATTTATTTCCATTCATTTTCACTTTTAATTTCCATTTATTATCATTTTTTATTTCCATTTATTTTCACTTTTTTTAGGTATTATTCCGTCGAGCTTTTTGTGCTCTTTGGGTGGCGCGAAAGTTGAGATTAAAAAAATTCAAACGCGGTGTTAGAAAAGGAAAAAAAGGTTTGATTGGAACGAAACTGCTCCAAAAATATAATAATTAAAAAAAAAATAATTTAAAATAATTGAAATCTCCATGAAAAACCGAACTCCGCCACGATAACCTTGCTCTAGCCTGGCTTATTTATAAAAAAAAAAATTAAAAAAATAAAATAAAAAAAGCGATTAAAATCATTTAATTAAAGCGATTAAACCAAAAACTGAGGCGGCACCCGACGAGAAGGGAGAGGTTTAAACAACACCAAAAAAAAAAAAAAAAAAAAAAATTAAAAAGATAAAAAAAAAAAAAAAAAAAAAAAAAAGGTTGTAAAGCTCATCAATAATTCATGGCCGCGGGATCATCCCGGGGTCAGCAGACACGAAACCGAGCCCGGGGCGACTTTTCTGCACCAAAACATCGGCCCCTCGCTCCTTTTTTTTTTTTTTTTTTGTTTGTTTTTTTTTTTTCTCTTTTTTTTCCTCTTTTTCCCTTTTTTTTCTATTTTTTTGTAATTTTTTTTCCCCCCCCATTCTCTGCTCGCAGCCGTGCGGGATCTCGACGAGCTCCAAATTGTATTTTTTATCATTTATTTTATTTTGTTTTATTTATTTATTTTTTAACCTCCCTCTCCTCCGGCTTTTTCCCCTCCCCCTCCTTTTCTTTTTTTTTTTTCCTCCTTTTCTGCTTTTTCTCCTTTTTCTTCTTTTTCCCCTTTTCTGTTTTTTCCCCCTTTTCTGTTTTTTCCCCCTTCTTTACTTTTATTCCCCTTTTCTTCCTTTTTCCTCTTTTCTTCTTTTCCCCCTTTTCTTCTTTTTCCCCCTTTTTTTCTTTTCCCCTTTTCCTCTTTTTCCCCCTTTTTCTTTTTCTCCTTTTCTTTTTCTCCCTTTTCTTATTTTCCCCCTTTTCTTCTTTTTCCCCTTTTCTGTTTTTTCCCCTTTTCTTCTTTTCCCCTCTTTTCTTATTTTTCTCCCTTTTTCTTCTTTTTCTCCCTTTTTTTTTTCCTTTTCCCCCCTTTTCTTTTTCTCCCCTTTTCCTCTTTTCCCCCTTTTTCCTTTTCCCCGTTTCTTCTTTTTCCCCCCTTTTCTTTTTCTCCCTTCTCTTATTTTCCCCTTTTCCCCCTTTTTCCTCTTTTCTGTTTTTCCCCCTTTTCCTCCTTTTCCCTCTTTTCTTCTTTTTTCCCGTTTTCTTCTTTTTCCCCTTTTTTCCCCCTTTTCTGTTTTTTTCTCTCTTTTCTTCTTTTCCCCTTTTTCCTCTTTTCCCCCTTTTTCTTTTTCCCCTTTTTCTTCTTTTTCTCCCCTTTTCTTTTTCTCCCTTTTCTTCTTTTCCCCTCTTTTCTTATTTTTCTCCCTTTTTCTTCTTTTTCTCCCTTTTTTTCTTTTTCCCCTTTTCTTTTTTTCCCCTTTTCTCTTTTTTTCTCTCTTTTCGTCTTTTCCCCCCTTTTTCTTTTTCCCCTTTTTCTTCTTTTTCTCCCTTTTTTTCCTTTTCCCCCCTTTTTTTCCCCCTTTTCTCTTTTCCCCTCTCCTCCTTTTTCCCCCATTTTCTGCTTTTTCCCCTCTTTTTTCCTTTTTTCCTCTTCTGTTTCTTTTCCCTCTCCCCTTCTTTTTTTCCCCTCCTTTTCTGCTTTTCTCTCTTTTCTTCTTTTTCCCCACTTTCTTCTTTTCCCCCTTTTCTTCTTGTTCTCTCTTTTTCTTCTTTTTCTCCCTTTTCCTTCTTTTCCCCTCTTTTCCTCTTTTTTCCCCCTTTTCTGCTTTTCCCCTCTTTTTTCCCTTTTTTCCTCTTCTATTTTCCCTCCTTTTCTGCTTTTCCCCCTCATTTTTTTCTTTTTTTCCCCTTTTTCTCCTTTTTATCCCCTTTTTCTCCTTTTTTCCCCTTTTTTCCTTTTTTTCCCTTTTTTCTTTTTTCCCCTTTTTTCTTTTTTTCCACCTCTTCTTTCTCCCCTTCCTGCTGACTTTTTTCCCTTTTCTTCTTTTCCCCTTTTTTCCCTTTTTCCCCTTTTTTTCCTTTTTTCCCCTTTTTTCCTTTTTTTCCCTTTTTTCTTTTTTTTCCCCACCTCTTCTTTCTCCTCTTCCTGCTGATTTTTTGCCCCTTTTTTCTTTTGCCCATTTTTTCCCCTTTTTCCCCCTTTTCTGCTTTTTTCCTCCCTTTTTCTGCTTTTTTCTCCCTTCCTCCTTTTTCCCTCTTTTCTCCTTTTTTCCCTCTTCTTCCTTTTTTTTTTTTCTTTTCCACCTCTACTTTTTTTCCCCTTTTTTTCTTTCCCTCCCCTTCTTGCTGATTTTTCCCCCTTTTCTTTTTTCCCTTTTTTTCCCCATTTTTCCTCTTTTTTCCCCCCTTTTCTGATTTTCCCTTCCTCCTTCTTTCCCCTCCCCTTTTCTGCTTTTTTCCCTTTCCTCTCCCTTTTTCCTCCCCTCCTTCTTTTTCCCATTTTTTCTGCTTTTTCCCCCTTCTTCCCTTTTTTCTGATTTTTCCTCTCTTCTGCTTCCCCCCCTTTCCTCCCCTTCTTTTTCCCTTTTTTTTTCTGCATTTCCCCTTTTTTTGGCTTTTCCCCCTTTTTTCTGCATTTTCCGTTTTTTGCTTTTTCCCCTTTTTTTTTCCCCTTTTTCCCCTGCATTTCCCCTTTTTTCTTTTTTTTCCCTTTTTTCCTGCATTTCCCCTTTTTTTTTGCTTTTTTCCCCCTTTTTTCTGCATTTCCCCCTATTTTTTAATTTTAATTTTAATTTTAATTTCAATTTTAATTCTTATTTGTATTTCTATTTGTATTTGTATTTGTATTTTTAATTTTATTTTTAATTTTATTTTTAATTTTATATTTATTTTAATTTTCGTTTTCATGTTTATATTTATTTTAATTTTTATAATTATATTTTTTAATTTTTATATTTATATTTATATTTATTTTTATTTTTATTTTTATTTTTATTTTTGTTTTTATTTTTATTTTATTTTTATATCTATACGTATACTTATTTTAATTTTCATTTTCATTTTCATTTTCATTTCTATTTAAATTTTAATTTTTTTTGTTTTAATTTTAATTTTCAATTTTCCTTTTTATTTTTCGTTCTCATGTTTTCATTTTTACTCTAATTTTAATTTTCATTTTCATTTTTTAATTTTAATTTTGATTTTTATTTCCTGACCACACCACTAAACCCCGGCGCTCGTGCCCCGAGCTCTCTGGGGGCCGCAATTCCCGGATTTTTATCCAGCCCGATGATTTTTCCTCGATTTATTTGCGCTGCTCCCCCTGAACGAGCCGTGACCTCCCCGAGCCGGGAGAATTTTCCCAGGGAATCTTTTCCCTCCCCCACTCCCCAATTTCAGCCCCGGGAAATTCCTGCGGCTGCGAACTCGGCTCTCCTGGGCCCGCCCCCAACCCGGCCCGCCTTCCCTCCTTTTAGTCCTCTTTTAGTCCTCTTTTGGTCCTCTTTTAGTCCTCTTTTGGTCCTCTTTTAGTCCTCTTTTGGTCCTCTTTTAGTCCTCTTTTATTCCTCTTTTTTCCTCTTTTATTCCTCCTTTTATTCCTCTTTTATTCCTCTTTTTTCTCCTCTTTTTTCCTCTTTTATTCCTCCTTTATTCCTCTTTTTTCCCCTCTTTTTTCCTCTTTTATTCCTCCTTTTATTCCTCTTTTATTCCTCCTTTATTCCTCTTTTTTCTCCTCTTTTTTCTCTTTTATTCCTCCTTTTATTCCTCTTTTATTCCTCTTTTTTCCTCTTTTTTCTCCTCTTTTATTCCTCCTTTATTCCTCTTTTTTCCCCCTCTTTTTTCCTCTTTTTTCCCTCTTTTATTCCTCTTTTTTCCCTCTTTTTTCCTCGTTTATTCCTTTTCCCCCTCCTTTATTCCTCTTTTATCCCTCTTTTTTTCCTTTTTTCCCTCTTTTATTCCTTTTTCCCCCTCTTTTTCCCTCTTTTATTCCTCTTTTTTTCCTCTTTTTTCCTTTTTTCCTCCTTTTCCCCCCTTATTTTCCTCTTTTTTCCCTCTTTTATTCCTCTTTTATTCCTCTTTTTTCCCCCTCTTTTTTCCTCTTTTTTCCCTCTTTTATTCCACTTTTTTCCTCTTTTTTCTCCTCTTTTTTCCTCTTTTATTCCTCCTTTATTCCTCTTTTTTCCCCTCCTTTATTCCTCTTTTTTCCCCCTCTTTTTTCCTCTTTTTTCCCTCTTTTATTCATCTTTTTTCCTTCTTTTATTCCTTTTTTCCCTCCTTTATTCCTCCTTTTTTCCTCTTTTTTCCCTCTTTTATTCCTCTTTTTTCCCCTCCTTTATTCCTCTTTTTTCCCCCCTCTTTTTTCCTCTTTTTCCCCCTCTTTTTTCCTTCTTTTATTCCTCTTTTATTCCTCTTTTAGTCCTCTTTTTTCCCTCTTTTTTCCCTCCTTTATTCCTCCTTTTTTCCTCTTTTTTCCCTCTTTTATTCCTCTTTTATTTCTCTTTTTCCCCCTTTTTCCCCCTTTTCCCCCTTTTTCCCCTTTTTTCCCCCTTTTTCCCCTTTTTCCCCTTTCCCCATTTTTAAAAACGCCCCAAACCGAAATCCCCATTTACCGCCCCCTCCCCAAAATTCCCTCAACACCCCCCCAAAAAAAAAAAAATTTAAAAATCCCCCAAAAATTCCCATTTAAATCCTTTGCCTCCTCCCCAACCTTGGGGTGAATTCGGGAGTGAAATTTCCTTTCAGAGCTGCCCGAGCTGATTTTATTTTTTATTTTTTTTTCCCCCTCCTCTCCTAACGTGTAATAAATGACATTTGGAAGGAGGTTGACAACTTAACCCGTGTTCTGTTACCCTAAATAGCTTTTAAAAAAAAAAAAAAAAAAAAAGAAATTATTTTGACAGCCGGCGTTGAAAGAAAAGCTTGTTGATTTTTTATTTATTTTTTTTTTTCCCTTTTTTCTCTGCCTCTTCTTGATTTATCTCTGTTTAACACGTGGAGGGACGTATAAATATCTATAAAAATATAAATATCTCTCTCTGCGGCTCGATTTATATATTCATACACCCTTCAAATCCAAACAAATCGCAGCGCTGGGATTTGGCCGCCGGCTTTTGTTGATGGAGGAGATTTGGAGAAGGCTCAAAGGGGTAGAAAAAAAAAAAAGAAAAAAAAAAAAAAGCGATTTTTTTCTCTTTTTCTCTTCTTTTTTTTTTTTTTTTTTGGTGGTTTTTTTTTGGATTTTTTTTTTTTTTCTTTTTTGGGGAGGGGGTGGCGCTGGGCGAGGAGGGGGGAGCGTTGGCGACTTGGCTGTAACATCCCCGAGCAGCCAGCAGAGCTCGCCTCGCACCAAGGTCACGGCCAGGGAGGACCCCGGAAAAAAAAACCCCAAAACCTGGAAGGTGTTGGTGCCGAAACCCCAAAAATTCGGATCCAAAACTCTTAATTCCCCGAAAAAACCTCAAAACCTTGCGGGTGCTGGTGCTGAAACCTTCAAAATTCGGGTCTAAAACTTTTAATTCCTCTAAAAAACCCCAAAACCTTGAGGGTGTTGGTGCCGAAACCCCAAAAATTCGGATCCAAATCTCTTAATTCCCCTAAAAAACCCCAAAACCTTGAGGGTGTTGGTGCCGAAACCCTAAAAATTCGGATCTAAAACTTCTAATTCCCCTAAAAAACCCCAAAACCCCGAAGTTGTTGGTGCCGAAACTCCAAAAATTCGAATCTAAAACTTTTAATTCCTCTAAAAAACCCCAAAACCTTGAGGGTGTTGGTGCTGAAACCTTCAAAATTCGGATCCGAACCTTTAAAATCCGGATCCAAAATTCTTAATTCCTCTAAAAAACCCCAAAACCTTGCGGGTGTTGGTGCTGAAACCTTAAAAATTCGGATCTAAAACTCTTAATTCCTCTAAAAAAACCCCAAAACCTTGCTGGTCTTGGGGCCGAAACCTTAAAAAAATCATCCCCAAAACTCTAAATCCTACTAAAAAAACCCCAAAACCTTGAGGGTGTTGGTGCTGAAACCTTCAAAATTCGGATCCAAACCTTAAAAATCCGGATCCAAAATTCTTAATTCCTCTAAAAACCCCAAAACCTTGAGGGTGTTGGTGCCGAAACCCTAAAAATTCGGATCTAAAACTTTTAATTCCCCTAAAAACCCCAAAACCCCGAAGTTGTTGGTGCTGAAACCATAAAAATTCGGTTCTAAAACTCCTAATTCCCCTAAAAACCCCAAAACCTTGAGGGTGTGGTGCTGAAACCTTCAAAATTCGGATCTAAAACTCTTAATTCCTCTAAAAAAACCCAAAACCTTGCTGGTCTTGGGGCCGAAACCTTAAAAAATCATCCCCAAAACTCTAAATCCTACTAAAAAAACCCCAAAACCTTGAGGGTGTTGATGCTGAAACCTTCAAAATCCGGATCCGAACCTTAAAAATCCGGATCCAAAATTCTTAATTCCTCTAAAAACCCCAAAACCTTGAGGGTGTTGGTGCTGAAACCTTAAAAATTCGGATCTAAAACTCTTAATTCCTCTAAAAAAACCCCAAACCTTGAGGGTGTTGGTGCTGAAACCTTCAAAATTCGGATCTAAAACTCTTAATTCCTCTAAAAAAACCCCAAACCCGTCGGTGTTGGCTCTGAAACCTTAAAAAATCATCCCCAAAACTCTAAATTCTACTAAAAAACCCGAAAACCTTGACGGTGCTGGCGCTGAAATCTTCAAAATCCGGATCCGAACCTTAAAAATCCGGATCCAAAATTCTTAATTCCTCTAAAAACCCCAAAACCCCGCGGTGCTGGGGCTGAAACCTTAAAAAATCATCCCCAAAACTCTAAATCCTACTAAAAAACCCCAAAACCTTGCGGGTGCTGGTGCTGAAACCTTCAAAATTCGGATGCGAACCTTAAAAATCCAGACCCAAAACTCTAAATCCTCCTAAAAAAAACCCAAACCAAAACCTTGCGGGTGTTGGTGCTGAAACCTTCAAAATTCGAATCTAAAACTTTTAATTCCTCTAAAAAACCCCAAAACCTTGAGGGTGTTGGTGCTGAAACCTTCAAAATTCGGATTCGAACCTTAAAAATCCGGATCCAAAATTCTTAATTCCTCTAAAAACCCCAAACTTTGCAGGTGTTGGTGCCGAAACCTTCAAAATTTGGATCCAAAACTTTTAATTCCTCTAAAAACCCCAAAACCCCGAAGTTGTTGGTGCCGAAACTCCAAAAATTCGGATCTAAAACTCTTAATTCCCCTAAAAACCCCAAAACCTTGAGGGTGTTGGTGCTGAAACCTTCAAAACTCAGACCTAAAATTCTTAATTCCTCTAAAAAACCCCAAAACCTTGAGGGTGTTGGTGCCGAAACCTTCAAAATTCGGATCCAAAACTCTTAATTCCTCTAAAAAAAAAATCCCAAACCCCTCGGTGTTGGTGCTGAAATCTTCAAAATTCGGATTCAAACCCTAAAAATCCGCATAAAAAACTCTTCATTCCCCTAAAAAACCCCAAACCTTGCGGTGCTGGTGCTGAAACCTTCAAAGTTCGGATCCGAACCTTAAAAATCCAGACCCAAAACTCCAAATCCCCTAAAAAAACCCCCAAAACTCCGCGTTCTTGGTGCTGAATCTTTCCAAATCCAGCCCCAAACCCCAAAATTCTTCCCCAAAATCCGGCCCCAAAATCCAGCTCTAAAATCCACCTTCCCTAACTCCTAAAAACCCCAACACCCAAAAATCCAGCCCCAAAACTCCAAATCCCCTAAAAAAAAACCCAAATCCGCGTTTTTTTATCCTGAACCCCCAAACCCAACCCCAAAACCCCAAATCCAGACCCAAAACCCCAAACCCAACCCCAAAACCCCAAACCCAGCCCCAAAACCCCAAACCCAGCCCCAAAACCCCAAATTCAGCCCCAAAATCCCAAATCCAGCCCCAAAACCCCAAACCCAACCCCAAAACCCCAAATCCAGCCCCAAAACCCCAAACCCAGCCCCAAAATCCCAAATCCAGCCCCAAAACCCCAAACCCAGCCCCAAAACCCCAAACCCAGCCCCAAAACCCCAAATTCAGCCCCAAAATCCCAAACCCAGCTCTAAAATCCAGCTCCTCTAATCCCCAAAAATCCCCAAACCCCAAATCCAGCCCCAAAACTCGAAATCCAGCCCCAAAACCCCAAATTCAGCCCCAAAATCCCAAATCCAGCCCCAAAACCCCAAATTCAGCCCCAAAACCCCAAATTCAGCCCCAAAACCCCAAACCCAGCTCTAAAATCCAGCTCCCCTAACCCCAAAATATCCCAAAACCCCAAATCCAGCCCCAAAATTCTTCATCCCCTAAAAAAAACCCCAAACCCAAAACTCCTCGTTATTTATCCTGAGCCTCCAAATTCAGCCCTAAAACCCAAAATCCCCTAAAAAACCCCAAAAGCCCAAATTCAGCCCCAAAACTCGAAATCCAGCCCCAAAAACCCCAAATTCAGCCCCAAAACCCCAAATCCAACCCCAAAATCCCCAAATCCAGCCCCAAAAATCCCTAAAAAACCCCAAAAGCCCAAATTCAGCCCCAAAACTCAAAATCCAGCCCCAAAAAACCCAAATTCAGCCCCCAAAACCCCAAATCCAACCCCAAAATCCCCAAATCCCGCCCCAAAAATCCCTAAAAAAACCCCAAAACTCCAAATCCAACCCCAAAATCCCAAATCCAACCCCAAAATCCCCAAATCCAACCCCAAAATTCTTCATTCTCCCTAAAAAAAATCCCTCTTAAAAACATCAGAGCGAGGCGAATTCCCGCCAAGGAAAAGGAAATAACGCTTTTAAATGTTAAGGGAATTATTATTATTATTATTATTAATTTTTTTGATTCATTTTTTTGATATTTCAGATTAAAAAAAGCGGGAGGGAATTAAAAAACAAAAACAAACGGAGATCTAAAGCAGCGATTTGGAGATAAAACTGATTTATTTTTGTGGTTAAAAAATTTTTAAAAAAAAAAAATACCGCGGAGAAATGAAGGTTATTTTTCCATTTTTTAATTTTAATTTTTATTTTTTTCCTTTATTTTTTTTTCCTTTATTTTTTTTTTAAATCTTCTTTTTTTTTAATTTTTTTTTTAATTTTTTTTTTAAATCTTTTTTTTTTTTTTAAATTCTTTTTATTTTGGCAGCCGGTGTCGGCGGTCTTGGGGGGCTTGTTAGGGCGGCATTTATGGCTCGAGGGGTCAAAAAGTTGAGGGTCAAAAGTTTACGGCCGGGTGAGCGAGCCTGAGAGAGAGGAAAAAAAATGAGAAAGAGAGAGGAAAAAAAATGAGAGAGGGGAAAAAAAATGAGAAAGAGGAAAAAAAATGAGAGGGGGAAAAAAAATGGGGAAAAAAATGAGAGAGAAAAAAAAATAAGGGGAAAAAAATGAGAAAGAGAGAGGAAAAAAAATAAGGGGAAAAAATGAGAGAGGAAAAAAATGAGAGAGAGAGGAAAAAAATGAGAGGGGGAAAAAAATGGGGGAAAAAAAATGAGAGAGAAAAAAAATAAGGGGAAAAAAATGAGAAAGAGGAAAAAAAATGAGAGAGAGGAAAAAATGAGAGAGAGGAAAAAAATAAGGGGAAAAAATGAGAGAGAGGGGAAAAAAATGAGAGAGAGAAAAAAATGAGAGAAAAAAATGAGAGAGAGAAAAAAATAAGGGGAAAAAATGAGAGAGAGGAAAAAAATGAGAGAGAAAAAAATAAAGGGGAAAAAAATGAGAGAGAGGAAAAAATGAGAGAGAAAAAAAATGAGGGGAAAAAATGAGAAAGAGAAGAAAAAAAAATGAGAGAGAGAAGAAAAAAAATGAGAGAGAGAAGAAAAAAATGAGAGAGAAGGAAAAAACGAGGAAAAAAATGAGAGAAAAAAACGGGGAAAAAATGAGAGAGAGGAAAAAAATAAAGAAAAAAAATGAGAGAGAGGGGAAAAAAATGAGAGAGAAAAAAATGAGAGAGAGGAAAAAAAAATAAGGGAGAAAAAAATGAGAAAGAGAAAAAAAATAAGGGGAAAAAAATGAGAGAGAAAAAAATGACAGAGGAAAAAAATAAGGGGAAAAAATGAGAGAGAGAAGGGGAAAAAAATGAGAGGAAAAAAAAAGGGGAAAAAATGAGAGAGAGGAAAAAAGTGAGAGAGAAAAAAAAATGAGAGAGAATAAAAAAAAACGAGAAAAAAAACTGAGAGAGAGAGAAAAAACGGGGAAAAAATGAGAGAGAAAAAAAATAAGGGGAAAAAAATGAGAAAGAGGAAAAAAAATAAAGGGAAAAAATGAGAGAGAAAAAAAATGGGGAAAAAAAGGAGAGAGAGAGAAAAAAATGAGAGAGAGAACAAAAAAACGAGGAAAAAATGAGAGAAAAAAAATAAGGGGAAAAAAAATGAGAGAGAGGGAAAAAAATTGGGAAAAAATGGGAGAGCAAAAAAAAATAAGGGGAAAAAATGAGAGAGAAAAAAATAAGGGGAAAAAAATGAGAGAGAGAAAAAAAAGGGCAAAAATGAGAGAGGAGAAAAAAAGGGGAAAAAGGGAAAAAAAAGGAGAGAGAAAAAAAAAGGAGAGAGAAAAAAAAGGGAAAAAAAGGAGAAAAAAACCCGGGAAAAAATAAAATTAAAATGAAATCCGAATAAAATCCGAATAAAATCCAAAGAAAATCCAAATAAAATCCGAATAAAATCCGAATAAAATCCAAAGAAAATCCAAAGAAAATCCGAATAAAATCCAAATAAAATCCGAATAAAATCCAAATAAAATCCATAGAAAATCCAAATAAAATCCGAATAAAATCCGGATAAAATCCGGATAAAATCCAAATAAAATCCGAATAAAATCCGAATAAAATCCGGATAAAATCCGAATAAAATCCAAAGAAAATCCAAATAAAATCCGAATAAAATCCATTTTTTCTCTGGATAGAAAAACAGGCAGGTACCGTTTGGCGGCAATAAAAATGATTTTTCTGGGGTTTTTTTCCCCTATTTTTGTGGGGGTTTTAAATTTTTTTGGTGGGTTTTTTCCAATTATTTTGGGGGGATTTTTAAATTTTTTTTTATATTTTCTCCTTTTTTTTCCTATTATTGTGGGGGTTTTTCTGGATTTTTTATTTTTTTGGTTTTTTGGTTCTTTTTTTTCCTTTTATTGTGGGGGGTTTTATTTGTTTTTTTTTCTTTTTTTTTTTCTTTTTTTTCCTATTATTTTGGGGGGTTTTTTTGGGTTATTTTTCTGGTTTTTTTCCCTATTATTGTGGTTTTTTGGGGTTTTTTAATGTTTTTATTTTATTTTTTTTTAATCTCGATTTTCTCCCCCCTTTTCCTCTTTTTTTTTTTTTTTTTATTTTTTGGATTTAAATCTGATTTTTTTTTTCCCTCTTTTTGCAAAGCAAAAAGTTCGTTTATGAAAATCAAATGGGAGAAACTCCTCAGTTAAAAATTTTAAAAATTAAAAATTAAAAATTAAAAACTTAAAATTAAAAATTAAAAATACAAAAAAATTTAAAAATTAAAAATTTAAAAATTAAAAATTAAAAATTCAAAAAATAAAAAATAAAAAAATAAAAAATAAAAAATATCCCACGCAGTAAACTTGGAATTTGTGGGAGGAATAATAATAATAATAATAATAATAATAATAATAATAATAATAATAATAATAATAATAATAATAGTAATAAAAATAATAATAGTAATAATAATAATAGTAATAATAAAATTTCTGAATTGAGATTCTGAGATGTTGAGGAGAGAGGAGGGAGAAAAAAAAATAAAATTTAAAAATAGATAAAAAAATGAAAAAAAGAAGAAAAAAGAGAAAGAAATGAATGAAAAAAAGAATGATAAAATGAAGGAAAAAATAAAACCTAAAAAATAATAAATGAAAAATAAAGAAAAAAGAAAAAATAAAGAAAAAAAGGAAAAAATAAAGGAAAAAATAAAGGAAAAAATAAATGAAAAAATAATAAATGAAAAAATAATAAATGGAAAAAATGAAAATTAATAAATGAAAAAATAATTTAAAAATGAAAAAATAGTTAAAGAATAAATGAGAAAATAATAAATAAAAAAATTTAAAAAATAAAAAATAAAGGAAAAAATAAAGGAAAAAATTGAAAAACATAAATGAAAAAATCAGAAATAAAATATAAAAAATCAAAAAGAAATGAAAAATATAAATGAAAACATAATAAATGGAAAAAAATAAATGGAAAAAAAGAGAAAAATAGAAATGTAAAAAAAAAAATGGAAAAATATTTTAAAAATAAATGAGAAAATAATAAGTAAAAAGTGAAAAAAATTTAAAAAATAAAGGATAAAATAATAAATGAAAAAGTAATAAATGGGGGAAAAAAAACAGAAATGAAAAAATAATTTAAAAATGAAAAAAATAAATAAATAATAAATGATAAAATAATAAATAAAAAGTGAAAAAAATTTAAAAATAAAGGATAAAATAATAAATGAAAAGTGAAAACATAATT